>JASDQU011401370.1:0-12620 GCA_032191745.1 Picea mariana | reverse complement strand
ATCCCAGTTCAAACTATATTTCCAGAACTTGATGAGGAAGGAAAAATCATATTGGAGCATGAAGCCATCACTGACACAAGAATTCGCCAGCTGAGGAATAGATCCATTTTAGAGTATCTCATTAAATGGAGGAAACTACCGGCTAAAGATTCCACTTGGGAAGATGAGTATTTTATACAGAAGCATCCAGAGTTACTCAAGCATTGCAGACAACACTTGTCTCAAGGGGAGGGGCATGTTAAGCCCTAATATTGGCTCATTACCCCTTAATTGGGGCATATTACATTAGTAATGTTATTTTATTTATGTCGGCTTTATTCCATTAGTTGTAATTATACATCCTAGTCTCCTATATATACCAAGGAGACATTTTCATTAGGAATCATCTTGTACTTGAACATTTAAGTGGGGTAAAAGGAGGTTGCCCCCTTGAAGAGGCTTATTATCTGAAATTATCTCTTTTTCAAGGTGTTGAGTACTTTTTCTGAGGTTTTTCTATGCTATATTGATATTTGGTTCTTAACATTATTGCTCATTTAACTCAAAGAAGAATCATCGTTTTGGCATTAACACTTGTTTCTCAAGATCCTATTACTTTATCTGAGACATGGATTAGCGGCACAGAATTGGGGCTGACGGTCTGCCAAGCGTATGAATGGGACTACTAATGCAATAATTTAAATGGTTCTGGTGTATCGCTTCAACATTCAGAAGATACTCTCCTCTGGACGAGAGGTGACTCCACTGGGAAAATGACTGTTAGAAACATATACTCAGCTCTTATATCTACTAATTATTTTCCGATCTGGAGCGGTTGGAAAGTTAAATTATGGAAGTGGAACATTCAGCTGAAGATAAAACTTTTTGTTTGGATGGCGACCGAAAATAGGATATTATCCTGAGAAGTTCTGCAAAAAAACAGATGGCAGGGTCTTGGTATTTTCCCTCTCTGTAAAAACAATATTGAAGATATTGACCATCTGTTTGTGCACTGTTCTTTCACTCAGACAGTGTGGGACAAAATATCCATCTTGCTTAAATTAAAAAAAACGGTGGACGTGAACCTCCTCTAATGTTTGTTTTGACTCTTGGGCAAAAGACAAGAATGTTTCCAATAATTTGGCTGGACTCTTGTGCTGGTATATTTGGCTCGAGAGGAATCAAGTTATATTCAAGGAGAAAGCACCCTCGGTTTGGGCAGTGACTTGTAAGACTTTAAGAGCGCACAATTCCTATTCCCATTCTAAAAAATCAAGCAATATAAGAAGGAGTCCAATCACCCATTTTGTAGATTACACTATTGCATATTTTGACGAGGCTTATATTCGGGGTGGATCTATCTATGGAGCCAGGGGTGTCATAAAAATCCCATAATTGCGTGTTTATAGATGGCATATCAATGGTGGGTTCGGTACAAACTCTAAATCGGAGCTGTTGGGGGCTTGGGTAACTCTAATACTTGCAAATCAATGGAAAATTCCTAAGATTTAGTTGATGGGGGATTCTAAGGTGATTATAGATTGGCTGAACCAAAAGGGAAATTTATATGCTATCGATATTGAAGGTTGGAAGCACAGAACAAAGGTATTTACTAAAATCGTCCAAGAAATCAACTTTCAACATATATTCAGGGAATATAACAAGGAAGCATATTGCCTTTCCAAACAAGCCTTGCTAGGTCCAAAAGGCAGATTAAATTAATATACTTAGGAAAATGGGAAGGCAGGTCCACTACTCCATTAAAAGCTCTTCTGAAGCCCATGTTCATTTAGCTATTTTGGATTTGGCTCGTTTTTTTGGTTCCTGGATTCATATTCTATAGTCTCCTTCTTGGAGTTGAACTATTATGTAGTTGACTTTCTTTGAGTGCTTTTGTAATGGTCCATTTTGGAGAGCACATGTTGAGTCTTTAGAGACTTGAGTTAAATGCTATCTAGTTGGCGACAGTATAACCACTGATGGATCAGTTGGGAAATATCCTTTTTTGAACAGTACATTGTTGATGTAAATGAGATTATACTCTAATATAATTTCGAACGAATTTTCTATTGAAAAAAAATGAAATCATATTGCTTATCACAAAGATACTTACTCTCTAACTAGAAGTTAATGAAACAAACTAGTTTATATTATACATTACTATATGGTTTATATTATACATTACTATATAGTGTATATTAATAATTATAATATTTAATGCCATGTATGTATCTCTTATAAACCGCGATGAAATATATTTTATATGAAAGTTACTCTTGGCAACGGTAGTCAAGTTTATGTCATCTCGATATCTTCTTTTCTGATGAAAATAAAATATCGAGAATGACATAAACTTTGGAGAATAAACATTAGTGTTTCAAAAACCATGTGCAAGAGAAGGCAAAACTTTTTAAAGTGGCATCCAAAGGCAATTTATTCAATATTTGCACACATTTTATTGTCCAACTTTGTTTGTATAAATTTAAAATGACAAATTCCAACAAATATCCACTTCTAATATTAGTATGCATAGAATAAAAATGAGTATGTCTTCTAGATTCCATAATATGTGATATGAAACAAGTGTGCCCACATTGGTTTGGATCCAAATAATTATGTTGTTGAATTTTTTTAAGGAGACAATTTCCTTGAACCTTTTTATTGTCTATCCACAACATATCAACAAGTGCTACATTTCATCATTTATATGTACATTGGCATTTTTTTTTGTTTGAATATAGGAGGAGGAACTTGTTATGTGTTTCCAAAAGGAAGACAATGACCTTTCTTCATTTGGATACAGGGGGAGGAACATATCCTATGTTTCCAAAAGGTGGATGATGACACTGGCTGCTCAATTCTCTTATCGCCAACATTTCTTTCTTCTAATTCTAATTCCCCTCCTCTGTTGTTGTTGTTAATTTGAGGTAGAGATGGTTATCCAGAATATTCTTTAGTGAATCTTGCTACACTTGAACATGCTACCATGAATCGACTCTATCACCCTTACTCCAAACCCTACCCTTTTATACTTTACATGGTGGATTTGTGTAGGAGGTGAAGAAGAAGAGGCAATGTTTATCCATTTGGTCAAAATGGATAGCATTCCCTCTTCTATAAGGCCTCCTCGTATTTATTGCATTTAACATATATCTAGCAATAGGCCAATGTCTTCCTAGATGTCTACCTATGGAATATTTCTAAACTAAAATTTTACAAGCATGTAAATGGATTAAGACGAAGGGACTTTGTGAATCCAAAAAAATGTTGAAATTGGGTGTGTCATTTTTGGTCGGTGTTAAAAAAGAGTTAACTTATGATATTGTGCATGGTCAGGCTTAAAATGAGATAGGGAATAGAGCCCCACAAACAAGGCGTGTTGGTTGAGTTACCATGGATTAGAGAACTTGGTCTCCTAGATGAAGACACCCATATTTAGATAGGCAAAGAAATTGATACGAGGAAAAAAATAGGTGTAAATGATCTTGTGTTGTAGGACATGTATTCATTACCTGCAATTGTGGTGCAGGGCATGTATTCATTACTTACAATGCTAGGTTGCAATAGGGTTGTGGACCTTTGGTTATTATGAATTTTTTTTGTGAGTGGATCTTTGGTTCTTATGAAATTGGGTTGTGGGTTTTCAGTTTTCTTTAAAATATATTTGTGTTTGAATTTTTTTGGTTTTGCCCATAATTTTTTTCCTTTTTTCCCTCCCTACATTTTAACATTGAAAAAAAATCTTAACAATTAAACAAGATAGAAATGTCATTTAACCATTTAAATTAATTAGAAGGATCAATCCCACATTGAATTAAAATAAAGACATGGATATGAAATTAAGATAAAATACATTGATTTTCGAACATCAGAAAAAAATGAACATCTTGCATTTGATTAAAAACCATTCCAAAATATCCTTCATATTATTACTACCATATAAATTAGGCATCACAACAATGAATTCCTTTGTAGCCAAATACACGAGGAGAAAAAAGCAAGAAAATCATATATATCGTCAAAATATTCCACTCCTTAACTTTGAAAACGAAGATAGTGGACCTTCTCTTGATAGGGAGGATCCACTTTCTTCAATCCCAAGTTCAATAGACTTTTCCCTGGTTATAGAGCACTCTGACTTATACAATAATATACCTACCAAATTGCATACAAAATATGATTACATCCAATAGAGTTGAATGATTGAATATAAAATGTTGCCTAAATCTATTTAACTAGCATACCCTCGAATTGGGAGAAGGAAACATCAAAGAGAATACAAAATGGATATGTTATGGATATGATATATATACATACTTTCATATATATCATATCCATAACATATCCATTTTGTATTCTCTTCGATGTTTCCTTCTCCCAATTCGAGGGTTATATATATATATATATATATATATATATATAATGCATGAGACTCCAACCATCACCTTGGCTCATGACATTTAAAAGACATATTTGATTGAAAATGTTGTGTTAAATGTTGTAATTGTTAATTGTTGCATTTAGAAAAGGCTAGTTGAAGACCCTAGTTCATGCCTTTGATAGACATCTAGGAAGAGGCAATCAATCAACCGATTCGATCACACCAAATGGGATTGAATATTTTTTTTTTCTTCTGGTACAACAAAGTGTCTCATTCCATAGCTTGACCTATGGCTTGTGCAAGAAAGTAAGTATTGACAAGGGAAAGAAGACTGGGATGTATTAGACCAATCCGGGGGGGTTGTATTTTCGAGTGGTTGAACGAGCGGTTGGTTGGATTTCCATTCAATGGATCATAAAATCCCCCACCATCACATCCACTTTGATTGTGACACTAAATCAGGGTTCATATTTATTTAAAATCCATAGCTAGTCCTCCCTAGGCATAGATCCTTATTAGGCATACATAATACATAAAAAGACGATCTTAGTTGTAATATAATATAATTGCTTTCATCACTTGCACCACATGTCTACATCATCAAAACATATTTTCAATCAGGCGTAACCCCAGTATGGAATTTGTCCCATTTGATCCAGTGCATATGGGTTATAAGTGATGGTTAAAAATAGAAAGTTCATGTTTGAATAACATTGTATTATCATGTTTTAAGGCTAAAATATACAAAAAGTTTTGGTTGCATTGTGGTTAAATGATAAATTGGTGGGGGTTTTTCTCAATTGGACTACATTCTATATCCAACATTTGATGTTTGAACCCTCTTTCAAATACCTAAGAATCCCTAAAACACATCTTAGGGGATTAGTCCTCTGGACTAAAATCATGGGAAATTTCTATTTAAAAAAAGAAAATATAAAAAGTGTTGAAGAAGTTTGGTGGACTTTGGGGTGCATGTCCCAAGTTGATGTGATGACATCCCTTTTCACTCCACTACTAACATTTCCAATGGTTTGGTGTGATTCTTATGTATCCTCTTAACTTTTGGTTGGTGTCTACGTGATGCTCACAAAATTGCAAATCTCACATTTATAATTCATGTCTCTTTGATATTCATAACCATCCGATATACCATGATTGAGATTCTATTTTACATTAAAGCATGCCTTTATGGGATGAAATGCATGGGTTCACGCGTGAGAAACAACACTTAAATACACCTATCTCGTGACATCATGGAATTACTTCTATGATTGTAAAATATCCTATCCTCCTTGTGCATTACCCAAATTAGTAGTGAACACCAATCCACGATAGCATATACGTCCCAACATGTCATGATCCGTATTCCAATAGGGATATCAACAAGGCAATGGTGTTCCTACAAACATAATGGTTGATAGGTTGTTGGATGAGTATGCTTTCTTTCTCGGCCTTCCCCTACTCCTTTGTGGGACATATTGTGTGGGTGCATGTGTGTGAAATAAAAATGGTATATGCCTATCATGTGGCATCTTGGAATTTCTTCTACGACAATAGAACCTACTCCACTCCCTCCTTTCCTCTCATAATAAATAGCACTAGAAATTTAAAACTTTCTTAATCTCAAGGGTTATTAGGGATAGCGATTATAGACGGAAAAAGTGTTTTTTTATTGCAAACATTATTAACTTTGGATAGGTGGAAATCATCATATTCTCAAATTTATTAACAAAATCTATGTCACTTCAAGGTTACAACAAAACTTTACATGGTGCTTAGTTTTTCCAATTTTTTAAGTGCAAATCCAAACAACACACTAAACACTCACACCTTACCTCCTTAATTTTCAACATCTTAATATAACCTAAGAACAAATTACAACTCACCAATCCACCTACATTCTAATAATAAAAACAAAACCTAACCTACTCACCTTAACTCCTTTCAACTATATAAATAATCTACTACCTTTACTTCTGTTTAAACTTGCTCCTATAAAATCTGACCAAATTATAATCCTTATAAAATCTAACCAAATTATAATCCAAAATATTATGAAATCTAACCCAATTATAATCTAAAATTTTATATCCAATTATTTGAATGTAAATTATTAACATAATTATCCATAAACTCAACCACTCAACAATACAAATAACCCATACCCATAAGAATTCCACCCCATGTTTCTCTTTGCAAGGGTATGGAAATGAACAGTTGAAATAAAACTCAATAAAAATATAAAGGAGAGTTTCTAATTATTCATAGTCACTCTTTTTTCTTTTAAACCACATTAAATTTCAAACAAACAACACCCAAAGGTCTTCAATCTGTCGTCGGTTTCCCACACCGAATTCCAAAATACATTTAACGGTGTTATGGAGTTGTGAACACACGTTTCCCATGCCAAATTCAAAAATATATTAACGGTGATACAGAGTTGTGAACACACGTTAGTATATATTATTTTCAAAATGGTATAAACATATCGCAAATATTATTATTTTCAAAACGGTGTAAACATATTATTTTCAAAATGGAAAAAGATCCTCAAAGTATCAGCTCGAACTGACGCTATGACGCTAGGCTCCCCAGGCCCTATAGCTATCACTAGGAAATTAAAAAAAAAAACAAACAACATTAAAAGCATTCTCAGCTCGAAAACAATATTAAAAAGAAAAACAATGCAATATGTATCAGGCTTATAAAACAAATAATTACGTCGAAAGGTTTACACCTATTGATAATGGGCAGATTTAATAGGGGTTTAGTGTTTAATAAGTTTTTTATGGACATGATTAAATATGGCTGGAATATTCTTAGTAGTCACACAAAATAAATGGCTGTGATTTCAATAATTAACTTTCTAGCTATTATAAAGATATCTGTTTATGTGTTTACTTTTTTACATCTACCTAATCATATTTAAAAATTACTTTGATAGCTAATTGATTGCCACGTAAGTGATTAATAGAAATTAAAATATTAACACTAGATAAATGAAACTCAACCATTTATTTGTTAATCAATAATAAAATTTAATATATTCTTTTAAGGATTCGTTTCATCTTATCAGCCTTTTGGCGTTCACCAGCAGCTATTTAGCTGTTGTGCTAGTACAATATCTATCATGTTTTAATAGGGAACGAATAAACAACAAAATCCTATAAAAAAAAACAAAAAACAATATGTCAAATAAGTGGCAATCATTAACTAGATAAAGACAAACGGCAAAAATCTAAGAAATAACCTCCCCTTAATAAACACACCTTCGATGTAATTATTAACAACTTGGTGCAACCAGGCATGGTGACGATTTGATGGATGATATGCCTCCCACACCTTTGTGATATTTTTACTTGAATCTTAATCCTTGTTGATACAAAGAGCACAAAAAATGAACTTATATAGGGATATAATGTATATTATGCTTACTATTTTAAATGTATGAGGCTTTGTGACCTAAGTTTTTAAGTAACTGGACTGTTAAAGATTTTAATAATGATCGATTTATAAATGATTTCCAAATTTTTATTGGTAATTTTTATAAGGTAAAAATAAATTTTTAAGGTCACATGACCATTTAAAAATAAAGTGTTTGAAAAGTTGTAACCTCAACTCCATTTTCAAATTATTGTTAATATTTTTTTCTGGAAAAGGGCAATACTTGTTTTCCCATCATTGCATTAGATGGTACTCGTTGTATTCAAATAGTAATTATTTTCCATAATGCTATGAGAGAGGAATCCTGCCTATTTGAGATTTTTTTTTAGGAATCAAAATTTTGCATTGCATATTATGATGAAGGGATTTTTCTTTAATGTAATGCACATTTATTAAAATATATTTATTATTTTCTTAATTACTTACTTATATTTTAATGATTTTTTAAGTGTAATATAATCAAAGCATCAAGAAGATACTCATTAAACTATTTACACTCGTAAATTATATGTATTAATATTTTGGAAGTATCATTCAAAGATGCATAAATTGATTTGTGTTGATAGTTTTGAAGCCTTGTTGAATAGAGTGATTTTTAAACAAAGTATGAAGTCTATATAATCCAGTCATATACACAAGAACCAAAACAATTATAAATGAATTCATGAAAGGCATTTACAAAAATTGAAGAGAATATTGTTGATGGATTTTTGAGATTCAATAGTGTGACTTGATAGACAAAATAATCCCATTTTGTAACAAAATTTGTTTTATTCTCTTTTTGTTTCTCTATTCAAATTTGATTATACCATTTGTAATTCTGCCTTATGTTTTTTGAAGGTTATGTTTAGTATTCAGAAGGTTGCCCCAACATTGAGAAGATTAGACCTCAAAAGTTCATACGGTCTCTCTGATGTTCATCAAAAGGTCATCCCAACTTTTAGGATTTCAACCTCACCATTCAAAAGGTCGATAAAAAAATGCACCATATATTACATTACAAGTCAATTTGGATGTAAATGCGGAGAATGGAAACAATAAATTCTCCATCCTGTATAAGCAAGGAGAATTATAACCACCATGGTTTCTCTCGCATCATGTTAATAAACATAGGGAGGAACTCATTGGGTGACTTTGCCTCAGGTCTCAAAAAAATAAATTTTATTTCCAAACCAACCTTACTCAAATTAAGGTTTGCATTCAAACAAACATTTCTCATGCTCCTATATTAGCGTGAAGGGTAACTGATAAATATATATAATGTAACCTAGGACACAATATTTGTTTGAAACATGCTTTGTGACTATGATCTAAAAATGAAGAAGACTTGAAATCTTGAAAATATTTGCAAGTAAAGTTTATGTGTTAAAAACAAATGGATCAATTTTGCAACACATATTAAAAGGATTTACTCATTTAAGACACAAATAAACAACAGCATAATCAATGAACATAAGCACATAAACACAACAACTGATAAAGGAGTTCACCCCTCTCTTGGGCTACATCTCCTGGTCCAGCTTCCAATGGATCATTATTATTAATTGCTCAAAGTACTCAAAAACATGCCTTACAATGCTCAAATTGACCAACAGACTGCTCCAATGGCTTTAGAGCGTCCAAAAACCCCTAGCTGGGCTTTTTCGGCACCTCGTTTGGCCAAAAAACGAAGAAGTTATGCTTCTTGGAAGTCTCTCCTTCAAGCTTGTTGTCTCTGCATCTACAAATTGCACCCTTGTTCATTCAACCTGGCACACACATAATTTAAAGCGTGAAAACCCGACACCAAACGCAACCGCGCTAACAGTGTGAACTGTAGGACGGTTATGGGCGTGCCAGCCCCTAACCGCCTAGCTCTCGGGCACATGAGGTTCCATACGACTGGCGCAAATAAAAAAAAAGGCTAACCGTTTGAAAGAGTGAATAAGGTCGTGCTAAATGTCGGGCATATGGGCTATCCGTTGAAACCGTTTGAAATTCCCACGCGCTCTTTGCAACGGTGGTCATATGTGGAACTGGGGCTGGCTCCGTGCGTAACACCAACTCCCGCACACAAATACCATAGTATGGTCATATGTAATATAATAAAACCACGGGCCGGGGCTTAGCCCCGACCCGACCCTCCGCCGACATGCATGTAAATCAAACTTATATACTTTGCAAATCATATAGTTAATAAGAAACAATGCATGGCGCGCTGGTAGGGTGGCCATTGCGAAAGCTTTGGACTATGGGGAAGGTCACTGATTCAAATCCCACGGACTCCACATAAAAATTTTAAATAACAAGCCAATAGCCAATAAAGGGGTACCACATGGCAGCCCATGACTGGGCCACGTGGCACCTTACCATTGACCAAAATGATGCCATGTGTTGCATTCCTATTCGACCACATTTGCCAATCAGCAATTGCCATGTTAGCACATGCCACACCAGCGTACGGTCGTACGGCCCTGCCACACCAGCCTGTACGGACTGTACAGTTAGCGTCCCTTTTTTTGCATGTTTGACGATTCGAACAGATCACAATATCTCTCGCTCCCGATGTCCGTTTGAGACGAAATGAGTTGCGTTGGGTTCGCAACGACGAGGCCTACATTGTCGTTTGATTTGAAGTAATTCTGAGCACTTTGAATTTTTGAGCAAAATTTGATCCCCTGATCACACCTCCCCATTGAGGAGCTTTTGGACCTCCAAAAGACTATTTTCAGTCTATGTGAAGATGAGGGTATAGTTCCCTCACCCTTCCAACCTCAATCCACTTGGCTTTACTTGGATTTGTTCCTTTAAGACCAACTCAAAGATACTCCACATTTTCTCGTTTTGAAGTTCGCATTCTCCTGTCAAGGATGGTGTCTTCATGCAGTTCTGTAAGATACTCTGGGGAAAAATCATCTATGGAAGGAATCTGAACATGCTCTCCATTATCGTCAATCAATGGAGGTTCATACAATTTCAAATTCTCAACATTAACGACTGCATACATCTGCATATAAGGAGGCAAATCTAAATGAAAGGCATTGTTACCAATCTTGTCGATAATCTTGAAAGGACCATATCGAATCAGTTTCAATTTTTTACCTTCTCCTTTAAGCCTCTCCTTACTGATGTAAAGCCAAACTTCATCTCCAACTTGGAAACTGTGATGAACACGATTCTTGTCATGTGTCGTCTTGTACTTGGTCTGACTCTTTTCCAACTGCTCTTGCACCACTTGATGTATCGACTGAATTTGTTCAATGAACTTTTATGCCCTATCAATGTCATATTGACCATCGATAGCAATATCTTTCCCAAAGATAAAATATAAAGGAGACTTGGGCAAATAGCCAAAACATGCTTCAAATGGCGATGTTTGAGTCGAAGAGTGCTTAGCTCGATTGTAAGCATGCTGAATGTAGTGTAAATGCTCATCCCAAAGTTTAGGATGCTTGCTGCAATAAGCACGAAGAAGATGCACCACTGTTCGATTTACCACCTCTGTATGACCATCTGTTTGTGGATGAAAAGCTGTGCTCTTTTTAAGTTTAGTGTCCATGAGTGCCCATAAACTTGACCAAAAACTTCCAACAAATCGAGAGTCCCGATCAGAAATAATGGATTTAGGCAATCCAAAATGCACCCAAACATTTTGAAAGAACATTTGTGCCATTTGTTCAGTTGTAACCTGCTTAGTACAAGGCATCAAAATACACATTTTGCTAAATCAATCAACCACAACATAAAGATAATCATGATTTCATCTCGACATAGGTAAACCACCTACAAAATCCATGGAAATACTTTCCCAAGGTCGAGAAGGAACTGGAAGTGGAGTATACAAACCCAACTTTCGATTGCTAGGTTTACTTGTGGCACACAACGAACATCCTCGAACATATCTTGAAACACTTTCATTCATTTTAGGCCAGTAGCAGTATCTTTGCAAATTAGCCACTGTCTTGCCTACACCAAAATGACTAGCAATAAGAGAAGAATGCACTTCTCTTATAATGTTGATTCTTCCCCCCTATGGAATACACAACTTGCCAAGATGATACAAGAGATTATTATGCACATGGTAATCCAATTCTTCGACATGGTTAGAGTGGCACAAAGTTTCATACACTTCTTTGAAATCAGTATCTAAAGCATATTGCTCCACATAACTTTCATGCATTATAGGACTATGCTTAAGAATAACTGAAGCACTAATAATAGGCCTTGAAATCATATCAACGACTTTGTTAAAAATGCCCTTCTTATACCTGATGACCAAATGAAACTGTTGAAGAAAACCCATCCATCTGAAGTGCCTAGCTTGTTGTATCTTTGCCTGTGATTGTAAGTATTGCAGTGGTTGATGATCGGTGTGAATAATGGTTTCTTTCCCCAACAAATAATGTTTCCATTTTTTTAGACTTTGAACCAATGCATACAATTCCTTATCATAAGTAGGATAGTTAATCACGGCACCATTAAACATCTCATAATGAAAACAAATGGGCTTACCATACTGTAGCAAAACTCCTCCCATTGCATAATTGCTTGCATTTGTCTGGATTTCAAAAGGTTGTCTTAAATTTGGAAGTGCAAGAACTGGCGCTGAGCTGATCTTTTCTTTCAAAGTATCAAAAGCCTTCTGTTGCTTGCCTCCCCATTGGAAAACTTGCTTGACACTTGTCACAGCATGTAATGGAGCTGCAATGGAAGAAAAGTTAGCAATAAACTTCCTCCAATATTGGGCTGCTCCCAAAAAACTTCTTACCTCTGTCACATTGCTGGGCCTGGACCATTCCAAAATGACTTTGACCTTGGAGGGATCAATTTTTAATTC
>JASDQU011401369.1:1624-18968 GCA_032191745.1 Picea mariana | reverse complement strand
GTGGTAAGGCCTAGGGGAGACGTCCCCGGTGACCTTGGGTTTTGAGAAGGCAAAGGATTATAGGATAAAGTAGTTATCCCCCCCTCACAAGTCACCACTGAGCAGATAGTCTAGCCAAAAGGCCAATAACAAAGTAAAACCCCCAAAGAAACACACCTACCTGAGACAAAGCAACAATGAATTGATATATGCAAGCTTTGATCAATGGGTTAGTACTTTATGTAAATCAATGACTATCTGATGCATTCATAAGCAATTTGATAATAGATATTGATGAAGTCAGTGTTTATAAATAACAATGAAAATTATGTCACTTCACTAATAAATGCTGGAAAAATATGGCATTCAATGTAATAAATCAACACTTCATTCAATTTATGCCTTTAATCACCATTCAACTGCTTTTAAAGAAAAATGTTTGTTGCACCAATGATGTTATGGCTAAAGATGAACAACATATAGGGTTAGAAGGTTAGTTTTAGGCTAGGGTTAGTGAAGTTAGGGTTTGATTCAAGAGTTTGAGAGTAGTTTTGATCAGGTTCACTTCAACGCATGAGGTCTTTATATCAGCGCCTTAGGGTTAATGGAATCAAATAGTGAAGGACACAAGAGATAAAGGAGGAAAAGGTAAAAAAATCTAAGGAATAGAGGGAGAATCTTTGAGGTGTTGCTAAGGCAAGGCCTCAAAGTCAAAACCCTAGGGGAGAGAGGCTCACTTCGGTGTAGGTGAACTAGGCCTCGATGTTCTCTGCTCCTTCCTTAACTTAATGGAAATCACAGCTAGCTGAAGATGAAGCATAAAACCAAGACAAGAGGGTTTGATGAAGAAAAGTGTTGCTACAGCAAGGCTCTACCAGCAAACCCTAGAAAAATCGGCCCAAAGTGTAGAAAACCTGGGCTTTAGGGTGTATCTCTCTTCTCAACTTATAGAAGGTACAACTAGAAAAAATGAAGAGGGAATGAGAGTGTAGCAATGGCTAGGCTCTCTCCTTCTTCAATAAATGGCTGAAAAAATCTCTCTCAATGGGGACATGAGACAAGGACCTACTTGTGTGCTTGTCACCTAGGATTTTATTCAACAAAATTATAAATATATGCAAGAAATGAAACTACAACCATTCATTCAAGAAGTTTTGCAGAAAAATACTTACATATTACCAAGAAATCGCATTTGCAAACCCTAGGTGTAACACCTTCCATTAAGCGAAATGCCAAAACATGCCAAAAAGATCCTCCTTCAACAAGTGTGCATCACTAAATCAGCCAATAACCCAAGAGAGGGCACAAATTTCAGACCTCTTTATGGAGTGAGTAAGTTGTGATGAAAAAATGAAGGTGAAAATCCTTCATTTATACCATACCATGACCTAATTTTACATTTTAGGTCATGAAAAAGGACGACAAGGCCAAAATACTAAAATCATACTATTTTACATTAAAATGTTATTTTAAAACCCTAATCAAGCTGAAAATAGACATCAACCCCTCCAAAGGAGACGTTAGCCCCTTTTAGGGCAAATGGAGCATCCTGGAGCAAAACGTTAGCCCTCCTTGGGCTCCTCCATCATGCCACACGTGCCAATATTGCCCAGTCTACCCCCCAAAATGTCTAATAGGCTAGATGACATCATGGTCATCAAGGGTGACCTCCGAGGCCTTCCAAGGCCAATGTTCCACTGAAAGAGGTTCAATCCCCTTGGGTCAAGCTCTGCTAAAGTGCCTCTGGTAGCACTTCCTCTTCTTCTCTGGTGAAAATCCCCTGATCCATATCTATCCCATTTCTTCCCCTTGATGGGGTCTCAGCATCCATCTATTGGGATCTTTAGCCCCATGGAGGTCCGAACAAATAATCTCCCCATGTGTACCGGTCCAAAATAGTACCTGTCTGTCGGGCATGGTCCTGCGCATCAAAAGCTATGGCTTCCATGGGCTCATCAGTCACATGGATCATAGCAATGTCAATCACATATCATTATCAACATTATTAAACATGTGCATAAAATCCCTAATACATTAGTTAGCAGCTCAAAGACATTACACAAGCCTCCAATACCTGTCTGGAGAAAAGGTCAAGGCATCCTATTGGGCTAGTGTCTACTGGGGGAGGAAAGTTCTCGGAAGAGACCTCATCCAAGCCATGTAAGTGGGTGATGCGGTCAGGGGATGTCCATACATCTGGGTGCAATGAGGGCCAAGGATGCAAGAGATGTTACCTGTGGGTGCCTTTGTTAGAAGGCGAGCTGTAAATGTCATGGATGCATTCTTTCCAAGCCCATTCTTGCCTTTTATTCTTTTTATTCTTTTATCTTTCATTGTTTTTTCTTCAAGAGGCTAATCAGGGGACATTGCTCTAGCGTGGTGACCAGTGGTGACAACGTTACCCATAAGTACTTTCACATAAATGATAAGGCTAGCTCATGATCAGACCCCCTTTCCCTTGGTCATGCAACCATGAGTCACTACCCTGGCATGGTAACCATCTGGTGGTAATGTCATACTGCTAGGTACCCATGGACCTAATAGGCTAGCTCGTGATGAGACCCCCTATCCTCTAGTTAGGTCTTGTTTTATTATTCTTCCGGGTCCCTCTTGTTTCTTGCTGAGAAGCCTTTTATTGCTTTCTCAGGGATCCCTAGGCGAAGCATCTTGAGGTTTTATTCTTAGGATTTTATCTTTTACTAGCTTTCTTTTATCTTCTGGGCCTTTAGCCCCTTCTTCCCATGAGATAAGGTGTAATCCTAAAAATAGGTCAACCCAGTGCCCGGACAAGTGGAATGGGATAGGTGAGCGGGAATCAAGATGAAAAGTGGTATTGTGATGGGAGCGGATGATGGCTTTTCAGAAATCCCCCCATTGGAAAACCAAAATCTATAGACACAGGCTTGCTAAGGTGCCCTGTTAATCCCCCCAAACATAGTCAAGTGGGAAATTGTAAGATCCAAGCAATTGTTAGAAATAAAAGGAATTATATGCATACATTCAATGGTTTTGATGATCAAAGTGACACATACCATAATACTTGGACTAATTACCTCATGGAGCAAGAACCATCTCTGACACAGGACCAAGTCTATGGTGATGGATGATGTTGTTGTTGACAAGATGAAGATGTTGGAAGAAAGAAAAGGTGGGCCCTCCAGGGCCATGCTAAAGTCAATCCTACTTTCGGTACTCCACGTCTAGGACCTGTGGTCCTCGAGCCATGATCTCCTAGTTATCCATAAAAGTGGGGGAAAACATCTGGCTCCGACTCGGGGACATGTGCTCACCGTAGACCACATGAGAACCTCAACATCTCTGGCATAAACTGCTGACCTATTCGATCTCAATAGAAACATCAGTAACAAAATTGGGGTGGTAATGCCAGCCCAACATAGATATAATATATAAGACTGAAATAAAGCAATCATAAATGCAAATGTAAAGAAAAACACTTACCTATACTTACCTGTTGGCTGGATGTTGGGTGCAGTCAAACAACCAGTGAAGCCAATCCAACAACGTCCCACAATACCTGCCTTTGTGCTTCATCATAGACCAAAATAGTGATAAGTTAAGAACAATAAAATCATGAGTTAGAAAATGTATCATATCAATAGAAACTGTAAGGTCTATCTCATGGAGGCAGGTGGGAGAGAAAAAGTGATGCCAAGATATGCCCTCAGGAGAGTTCTCAATCCATCTTAGAAATGGATCGTGAAAAGTCAAAGGTTCAAAAGACCGACTTGAGGACTCTTAATGCTGGCTACCTTGGAATTATTCACAACTTGAGGCCTGAGAAGGGATTAGCAAAAATTGAAAGGATGATTGACCATTCCTAAAGGGGAGGTTGGAAAACTGTGATAATAAGCTTCTTCCTGAGGTACTCAACCTTCCCCTAAAATCCAAAATGAGGTTTTTTCCTATAGGAGACTTGGGATAAGGGGAATTTTTCCAAACCACAGCTTCAGTGACATAGCGAGGTAAAGTGATCAAAGGGAGGTGGAAAATCTTATCACAAGTATCCTGCTTCAGGGAGGTAACTTCCTCATTTTTATCAAGATCTGAGCATAATAACGRTTGATAATTTTCTTCATAGAATAAATCCAAGTTCTCAAAAGAACAATCATCAAAGTCCTTAAGGTATGACCGAAGAAGTCATCCTTAGGTGTCTAAATAATCATGTCATGTTCTTGTTKCCAAATGMTAAACTTCCTATTAACTTCAAGTAAATGCAAATTTCGAAAATGAACCTCAATGTCATAAATGGGATCCCCATCATATCCAATCACATCCCATTTATGTTTCCCGACATGTATGAACTCATTAATATTATCAACAAAGCCATCATTTTCATCACACCATGAAGGGTTTAGAAAATCCAAAACTTGTTCACTTTCCACATCATAAGATAGAGAATCATTAAAAATTTGGAAAGGGAAGTAACTCACCTTGCTCACTTCTTCCCGTGCAGGAGCTTCAAGTACTCGAATGTCTTCATCAAATGGAATACTTGCCTCTACATCTTTTAGTTTGTCCGAAGTCTCCATTTCTTCTTTACTGTTTGAGTCATGGAATAAGGTATCATCAAAAATTTCAAAAGGAAAACAACTTACCTCATTCTCTTTATTTTTTGCAGGAGGAATAGGATCTTGGAGAGCTTCATCATATGGAGGAGCAGTCATTGGTGCTTCATCCTCACAATTCACTTCTCTAGTTATATCTTGACTGCATTCTATTGAATTGTGGGAGAGGTCTTACTCCTCTTCAAGGGGTTGACAATGTTCTTCATAAACATCGTCTTTTATATCAGGGGTTTCTTGGCATTGATCATGATATGCTTTCCTGAGATCTTCTACAATCTTAGTGGTGAATCCTTTTTCATCTAAGGCTACCATGAGATTTTGAAGGACATCTTCATGCGTTTGGCAATGTGGCTTGGTAAAGCCTATAAACCTACAGATGAGGTGTATGAAAGATGATATACCATTGTCTTTGCAAAAACCCTTAAACCAAACTTGTAAGTAGGAGGACAGAGTGAGTATGAATAATTTTAGAAGAGAATCCTCTCCTCCCAACTTTATCTCGCTCAAATACTCCAAAAACTTTACTATGTGAGGGGTTGGGAGGCCCAAAAATATTGGAGACATGTTCAGCCATTTTGTATCAAAGTAATTTGGGTATCCTTGAAAACTTATGAAATCAATACTCAGATACATTTGTTCTCAGTGTGCCATGATCCCATAACTTGGAAATATCACAGATTTGAGACTAAGGTGGCACCCTAAAAAATATTGGTGGATTCGTCAGATAATTTGACTGAAACTATCAAAGGATAAGGGAAAACACCCTAAGTGGAGTCTCTTGTAAGAATAAGAATCTCTGAGGCAAGGCTTACTAAAAAGTGTCATCTTGAGGAGAATTGACTCAGTGTTCCCTGACAGTGGTACCAAAATTTTATCACACAGTTTGTAGCAAGGATAAAAGCCTTGAGGTTTGAAGGCCAAACCGGCATAACAAGAACCAATCCCACCCAATGTTACCACAATGGGATGGTTCTTTATTTCTAGGGTGGTAAGGCCCAAGGGAGACGTCCCCGGTGACCTGGGGTTTTGAGAAGGCAAAGGATTACTGGAAAAAGTAGTTATTCCCCCCTCACAAGTCACCGTCGAGTAGATAGTCCAGCCAAAAGGCCAATAATAAAGTAAAAGACCCAAAGAAACACACCTTCCTGAGACAAAGCAACAATAAACTGAAATATGCAAGATTTGATCAATGGGTTAGTACTTTATGTAAATCAATGACTATCTGATGCATTCATAAGCAATTTGATAATAGATATTGACAAAGTCATTGTTTATAAATAGCAATGAAAATTATGTCACTTCACCAATAAATGTTGGTACAATATGGCATTGAATGTAATAAATCAACACTTTATTCAATTTATGCCTTTAATAACCATTCAACTGCTTATAAAGTAAAACGTTTGTTGCACCAATGATGTTATGGATAAATATGACGACAACATATAGGGTAAGAAGGTTAGTTTTAGGCTAGGGTTAGTGAAGTTAGGGTTTGATTCAAGAGTTTGAGAGTAGTTTTGATCAGGTTCACTTCAACGCATGAGGTCTTTAGATCAGTACCTTAGGGTTAATGGAGTCAAATAGTGAAGGACGCAAGAGCTAAAGGAGGCAAAGGTAAAAACAACTAAGGACTAGAGGTAGAAGCTTTGAGGTGTTGCTAAGGCAGGGCCTCAAAGTCAAAACCCTAGGGGAGAGAGGCTCACTTCAGTGTAGGTGAACTAGGCCTTGGTGATCTCTCCTCCTTCCTTAACTCAATGGCAATCACAACTAGCTGAAGATGAATCATAAAACCAAGACAAGAGGGTTTGATGAAGCAAAGTGTTGCTACATCAAGGCTCTACCAGCAAACACTAGAAAAATCGACCCAAAGTGTATAAAGCCTAGGCTTTATGGTGTCTCTCTCTTCTCAGCTTATAGAAGGTGCAACTAGCAAAAATGAGGAGGGAATGAGAGTGTAGCAATGGCTATTCTCTCTCCTTGTTCAATAAATGGTTGAAAAAATCTCTCTCAATGGGGACATGAGACAAGGACCTACTTGTGTGCTTTTCACCTATGGTTTTATTCAACAAAATTATAAATATATGCAAGAAATGAAACTACAACCATTAATTCAAAAAATTTTGTAGAAAAATACTTACATATTACCAAGAAATAGCATTTGCAAACCCTAGTTGTAACACCTTCCATTAAGCGAAATGCCAAAGCATGCCAAAAAGATCCTCCTTCAAAAAGGCCGACAAGGCCAAAATGCTAAAATCATATTGGTTTACATTAAAATGTTAATTTACAACCCTAATCAAACTTAAAAGAGACGTCAAGCCTCTCCAAAGGAGACGTTATCCCCTTTTAGGGAAAATGAAGCATCCTGGAGCAAAACGTTAACCCTCCTTGGGCTCCTCCATCATTCCACACGTGCCAATATTGCCCAGTCTGCTCCCCAAGATGTCCAATAGGCTAGATGACATCATGGTCATCAAGGGTGATGTCCCAGGCCTTCCAATGCCAACCTTCCACTGAAAGAGGGTCAATCCCCCTAGGTCAATCTATGCCAAACTGCCTCTGGTGGCACGTCCTCTTCTTCTCTAGTGCAAAGCCCCTGATCCATCTTCCTCCTATCTCTGCCCCCCGATGGGGTCTCAACATCCATATGGTGGTCTCTTTAGCCCAATGGAGGTTCGAAATGATCATCTCCCCATGTGTACCGATCCAAAATAATACCTATCTATCGAGAATGGTCCTGCACATCAATAGATACGCCCTCCATGAGCTCATCAGTCACAGGGATCATAGTAATGTCAATCACATCTCATCATCAACATTATTAAACATGTGCATAAAATCCCTAATACATCAGTTAACATCTCAAAGACGTTACACAAGCCTGCAATACAAGTCTGGAGAAAAGGACAAGGCATCCTATTGGGCTAGTGTCTACTAGGGGAGGAAAGTTCCAAGAAGAGACCTCATCCAAGCCATGTAAGTGGGTGATGTGGTCAGGGGATGTCCAGAGATCTGGGTGCAATGAGGGATAAGGATGCAAGAGATGTTACCTATGGGTGCCTTTGTTAGAAGGCGAGTTGTACCTATCATGGATGCATTCTTTCCAAGCCCATTCTTTCCTTTTATTCTTTTTATTCTTTTATCTTTCATTTCTTGTTTTTCAAGAGGATAATCAGGGGACACTGCCCTGGCGTGGTGACCAGTGGCAACAGTGTTACCCACAAGTACTTTCATAGAAATGATAAGAATGGCTTGTGATGAGACCCCCTTTCCCTTGGTCATGCAACCAAGAGTCATTACCCTAGCGTGGTAACCAGTTGGTGGTAATGTCATACTGCTAGGTACCCATGGACCTAATAGGTTGGCTCGTGATGGGATCCCCTATCCTCTAGTTAGGTCTTGTTTTATTATTCTTCTGGGTCCCTCTTATTTCTTGCTGAGAAGCATTTTATTGCTTTCTCAGGGATCCCTAGGCGAAGCATCTCGAGGTTTTATTCTTAGGATTTTATCTTTTACCATCTTTCTTTTACCTTCTGGGCCTTTAGCCCCTTCTTCCCATGAGATAAGGTGCAATCCTGAAAATAGGTCAACCCAGTGCCCGGACAAGTGGAATGGGATAGGTGAGCGGGAATCAAGATGAAAAGTGGTACTGTGATGGGAGCAGACGATGGCTTTTCAGAAATCCCCCCAGTGGCAAACCAAAACCTATAGACACAGGCTTGCTAGGGTGCCATGTTAATCCCCCCAAACATGGTCAAGTGGGCAAGTGTAAGATCCAAGAAGTTGTTAGAAATACAAGGAATTAGATGCATACATTCTATGGTTTTGAGGATCAAAGTGACACATACCATGATACCCAGACTAATTACCTCATGGAACAAGAACCATCTCTGACATAGGACAAAGCCGATGGTGATGGATGTTGTTGTTGCTGAAAAGATGAAGATGCTAGAAAAAGAAAAGGTGGGCCCTCCAGTGCCATGCTAAAGTCAATCATGCTCTCGATACTCCATGTCTAGGAACTGTGGGCCTCGAGACATGATCTCCTAGTTATCCCTAAAAGTGGGGGATAACAGTCGACATGCCCGTCGGTCCGATAGTTGATCAGCAGTCGAAGATAACCATGCATTGGATCGACCAACCCAATAATCAACTATGTATTTGACGCATGGACAATCAGGTCGAGCATCCTTGTTGAGCTGACTCAACATCACAAATTTGATGGAGTCAACTCTAACAAGCGACGGTCACATGTGGACAAGATCTTCCCAATTTCATGAAAGATAGTCAGATCTTGAGGCTATAAATAAAAGACCCCGTGGGTCATTATATTATGTAGATCATGCAGATCAAGATGTGCATTATGCATTGTGATGTTTTTATCACAGTGTGCTTTAATTAAGTGTTGTAATAGTGTCTTTAGCCACCACTTTTGTCTTCAAAAAATTATTCCCTCTTCGATTATCTACAGAATTGTCTGTCAATTTTGTTATAGGTTCAACCCCTTCCCCAACAATTGTTACAAAGGGAATAAAATATTTTTAGAGGATTCGAAGGACATAATTCCTCATCATCTTCATAGGTAATTAGTTTTGACAAAAAAAACTACCCAAAAGTGGATTTTTTATTAAAAATTGTCTCGACTAGAAAACTATCAACCATTAGAAGGAGGATCAACAAATAAAGTTGATTGAACAAAGTCCACTAAATCATAAATAATAAGACTGATTATGAAGTTAATTGGCATAACTAAACTACACTAACTAGTGAACATATGGGGATTGGCGATATTTAGATAGATGTCACAAGGAGGAGATGACGACTTCACATTTGATGAATAAGAAAAGTCGATTTGACATTAGTGTTAGATACCAAAAATAATTTTGAATAATTTTTATGACTAAAGGGATGCTAGTGGAACCAAATTGATCTAATTGTCTCTCGAAGAAAACCCATAAGAAAAGGTGGAGTTTAGGAAGAAAATGTTTGTGTGAGAGGACTAGATATTAGACTATTTAACTCTAGAATTAAATTGAATAACCACAATAGACTTGGAGAGTTTCTATATTCTCTAGAGCATAAGGAAGTTCATGGTGGAAAAGACAAACCTTGAGATTGTTACTAGGAATAGTGGGCATTGTAAAACACATCCCTATGCATGTGGAATCTCAAAGGTCATGCGAGTTTACACTTGTAAAATATTCATTGACCGTGATTTCATAAATCAGTGCTCTACTTAAAAATATATATGTACTATGTTGGATTGCCATGTTGAACAATTCTAAACCAAAATATTCATTAGTCATAATTCGATAATTTGTTTGAAATATTGGTGGTGTAGATATATCAAGCAATCTTCACTTACCGACTGGAAAATGAATTAATGGGTGAAACAATTAGTTATACATCAATCTATTATGTTTTGCCTTCCCATGTGCTAGTGTAATAAAAAGTTGTTGTGTTTCCCACATAATGATAAGGATGTAAAAGTGTGGTGTTTTATAATGAATAGTCATTCCTTACATTTGTGTTTAGTCCATGCCCATGGTGTGTTGTTATCCCTTTGTCATTATGATGGCATCTTTTGTGGTGTCACTATGATCTCATATCATGGTGAAGAATATTGTGTGATGTCACTTCATGATTCGATATTCCATTAAACAGAGTATAAGGAAATCCCCTCTTTGTAGCTTAGTTGGCCTTGTATATGGGTGGCCACAAATCCAAGCTTCATTCCAACGTGAAGTTAGGATCTTAACTAATGACACTACCCTTTTGAGTTACATTGTTACTAATAATCAATTTGATAATTTAACCAATTTAATAATTTAACGAGGATTATCAGAATAATTTAATGCTTATTATATTTACTTGATTATTAGTAACAATGTAATGTTTATTATATGTAATACATACATTGCACCACCTTAGATGACTTAGTCGAAATCATAGACAACCACATACACAACTAAAATGTGCTAAAAACCTCCTCCCTTCCAAATAACTCTACCTACAAAGAATATGTGCACGTGGGCATATGCACTTTAAAGATAATTTTGGACATGTGCACTTTAAATATAAATTTGGACATCAATTAAAAAAACTATAAATAAAAATAAATTCATAGACTGTGTTTTGGATTTGGTTGTTTATCTTTGTGGCCTTTTCTATCTTTTGGATGTTTGACTTAGTATTCAAATTTATGTGTACTATGTTTGTTTTGTTTTTGAGTTATTTTGTGGTTATTGGGATTTATAGTTCAATAATACAACTCTTTCCGAATTTGGGATGAGAGCTAGCTCTTAGCCCATTAGAAGGAGTGTACAAAGTTAATCAATTTATTTAGATGGAGTGTACAAAGTTAATCAAATTATGAGAGCTAGCTCTTAGCCCTCTTAGGGGCTTGAGAAGGAGTGTACAAACTTAATCAATTTATTATTCGAGAGGGTATTAAAATATATATGCACTACAAATTTATTGTATTTAGTATAAGTTAATAAGGGCGAAGGTAAATGACATCTAACAAAATGTAATGTGAAGTTGCACAAAATTTATGTGCATCAATTATATATTTGTGTTCTTGTATGTATGGTGGTTTTGTATTGCCAGGTCAATACTCCAGGTCAATACTCTATGGATCATATGATAGAGTTCCATGTCATCCCATAGAACTTTGACTTACAACATTTATAGAGAAACCACCACATCTAAGCGTGATCATATGATGGATACAGTAGAAATCATGAAAATTCAATGCATTCAATGATATATATCTTCACCAATTCAATAGGGTTTGGGATAGCTATCATCATGAAAATTCAATGCATTCAATGATATATATCTTCACCAATTTCATGGGGTTGGGGATAGCTATCATTGAACATAGTGTGGCATTGCATGATTTCTTACACATTTTTCATATGATGACCCTGCCACGTGATAGTCTCCATGAAAGTGTTAGAAGTCAAAATTCTATGAACCAACATGGAACCTTATCATTTGATTTGCATAGAGTAGCCATCAAAATAACATCATACATTTACAAACACAAATCATTACATGGGAGGGGTAATAAAATTTCAAAATATTCACATTTTGTTTTATGATATTTATATCCACTCAATTGGTGACATCATAATAGTGTATTTATATCCACTCAATTGGTGACATCATAATAGTGGAGCATATTGATTTGTTTATATATCTTAAATAATTTTATGAACTTTGTACAATGTATTTTCATTTCGTGGAGGGAGCCCATCCCAAGTTAAATGTGTTGTGGGATTGTACAAAAAGAGATGAAGTGGAACATTTAGAACAAAGATCACTTTCAACCCTTAATCTAGGTCATCTATGAATTATGATAAATGTTGAAATGTGTTGAGATGAAGTTGAATAATTCAAACAAAAAGCACTTTCAACCCTTAACCTAAGCCATTTATGAGTTATGATAAATGTTGAGACAAAAATGGAAATACATCCACAAATGTTTATCATCCATAAGCAAGAGAGGATGGTGTTGTTACACACTTTCACCAAATAAAAAGGTCACATGACTTTCTAAACACATATCATAGAAAATACATGATGGTTTTAATTTTTCTACCGATCTTTAGTATTTCATACCGATGTAATTAGAGTTGGTCACCAAAACTACATTTATACACACGAAGTTTTTATTATAATAAATTGTAGAGACGAATGCTATAAATAATCAAGGTTTTATCTGCACTTGGTATTGGGTATTACGCCCATCAATTGTGTGATTGATGCGATTTATTTGTAAACTATCTATTCTAATTCCCTTCAATAGGATTCGTTGTTGTTGAAAGGTTTTAGGCCGTTTCAAACTCGTTTTATAAACTTTTGATTATTTGACACATCTCAATATATGCATTCCCTATCACAATTATGGCCACATTTCCAATGATACCAAAAATTGATTTATCATTTTCATGAAAATGCTAATTATATATAATGTGTATGTGTATTGAATATGGAAGAGGATAACAAATATGGAGGGCATCTAGGTTTTTCTATCGATTTTTTCAATAGAAGAGTCTAACTCAAATAGTAAATGAGCTAGACTTTGTAGAACAAAACAACAATCTGTATATCTATCATTGTTTTTCTATCACTTGTTTCAATAGAAATTTGAGTCTAACCCAAATCGTAAATGAGTCTAGACTTCGTAGAACAAAACAACAATTTGTACATTTGTCATTGTTATATTCAATAGTAGAGGATGTTTGCATATGTCATTGTTATATTCCATAGTAGAGGATGCACGCTAGATAGCAATGGGAAGAGGCCCAACATTAACAAATGATAGTTGTCACAGCTGGGTAGATAAAAAATTAGGCATAAGCTTACAACTAACATGATTAGTTGGATGCATTGGAAAAGATCGCTAACACCCCCCCGAAAAATGTAGGGAGTAAAAATGGAAGACAAAAATGGGTCCTAGCAACTAGGCTTTCTAACGTACCAAAGTAAAACCTCTCATAAGAGGAGAGAAACGAGAAAAACCCATAGAAAAAATCCCCTATCCAAAAGAGAGAAAAATGTCAATGTTGAAAAAGGCATTGAAGTTGAAACTATAGATCTCACACTAATGTGTTGAATGGAAAGAGAAGGATACATGTGGATGCTAAAAGATCCAATCAGGAAGTATGACCAAAACTCTAAAGAGAATATCTAGGTGATCTCGATGATCTTGGATGAATTCTAAACTAGAATAGGTTTGGTTCCAGATGCATGAGAATGGTAATCATTCACAACCACCACATAAATGATTCAGAAAAATAGGTGTTGGTGAGAAACCAGAACAAAGGCTTCAAATATAAGCAACCACCATCAACCATAAAATGATAAATGAGTCTTGCATAAACTAAAAGGTCCAAATAGAAAGTATGGTCAAAACTCTAAAGAGGGCTAGGGAAGACTAAGCTATAACTGCCATCAAACATCCATGAGAAATCCAAAAAACACATTTCAAACTTCTCAAACAAAGAGATCAATCATATAAAATGAGTCCTAACTCAAAAATCATGATTAGGTACTCATGTAAAATCAACAAAAACAACATAAAATGAGTGTCTGTGTGGACACCATTCCATCTCACAAAGTGAATGGGTGGCTAGTTGTTGCAACCACCAAGTCAAAATATGAATTGGTGCTCTATATGAGGCTCACTCCTAAAAAATAGTTGATGTTGAAAAAAATGGTGAAGCATAAAGAATCACTCGAGGTAGCATTATACACCATCCCCCATAATGTTGAACTAGGTGGCCATAGATTCGATGCCATAGATGATAAAAAGTATAAAGGTACTAGTTAAAAAATGGTGATGACAATGTTAAACAACCTTGCAAGAAACACTCCAAAGTGGTTGTCTCCAAGGCTTGTAAAACAAATCTGGTCATCGAGGTAAATACTTAGTGCTACTCTAAGAGTATTTTCACAAGTAGCCCAAAATCCACTATTCAAGATGCAAAAAAGAGGTATTAAAAACAAAGGCTATCATAGGAAAAAATCCTCAATATGGGTCTCATCAAATAAAGACATGATAGGTATCCATGTAAAAGTAAGGAATCAATTTTATTAATTTATCTAAAGTGGTTGTCTCCAAGGCTTGTAAAACAAATCTGGTCATCGAGGTAAATACTTAGTGCTACTCTAAGAGTATTTTCACAAGTAGCCCAAAATCCACTATTCAAGATGCAAAAAAGAGGTATTAAAAACAAAGGCTATCATAGGAAAAAATCCTCAATATGGGTCTCATCAAATAAAGACATGATAGGTATCCATGTAAAAGTAAGGAATCAATTTTATTAATTTATCTAGCCCATGAGAAAAAACAAGAATATCAAAAAGTCATCAAATGTGGCATGCAACCTCCTATTTATAACAATTGAAAGAGGAATGGAAAGAGGCCCATCATTAGAAAAGGATAGTTGTCTTAATTGTGTAGATACAAATTCCTACATAAGATTACAACTAACACTAGATATAATTACAACTAACACTAAATATAAGAAGAGGCATTTCCAATCCTTTGGATTAATGGGGATCCTTTTTCCAATAGATTGTATTTTTATGGTGATTAAGAGGATTGTATTTTTTTATGGTGATTAAGAGTCATCCTAGAAGGATATATTTGGTAATTTAGTAGAAAGAATCTCGCAATGATGATCATGGTTTCATTGATTTGTTCCTTGTGTTCAAGGTTGAAAAGGTAAAGGTGAGCATCTCTCCTATGCATAGTGAATATTTCTATTTATTGTTTCAAAATGCACAAATTCACGGTCCTCGATCGAGATCAATGGTTTTTCCAATAATTGGGTTGGTTATTTTTCCATTGGATGATTCCTTAATGGTTTTTCCAATAATTTGGGTTGGTTATTTTTCCATGGGATGATTCCTTAAACTATAAATTGCAAGTCCTTGATGGAGATCAATGGTTTTTCCAATAATTTGGGTTGGTTGTTTTTCCATGGGATATTTCCTTAAACTCTTTCTCTCCATTTCTTCTCCATTTATCATATCATAGAATTTAAAAATCTCTTTCTCTCCTTTTCTTCTCCATTTATCAAATCAACTCTAAATTGACTTGGAAGTATCAAATTTGCTTATGGGTATGTCTCCAAAGTCTTTCTCTCCATTTATCATATCATAGAATTTAAAAATCTCTCTCTCTTTTTCTTCTCTATTTATCAAATCATAGGATTTTAAAATCTATTTGGAATAAGCTTCATTCTTCTCAATATCGAGTTCCAAAAATATTATCATGAACTAAGGGTGTGCCTAGTATATTGGTTTTGATGTCTAAAAATGGAAATGTTATAATAGAAGAAATTATCCTATAATGTAAATGCAGTCCATAGATTTAGATACTTCACTATGGGAAATTTACCTTCATATGTCAATTATGTACCAAGCATGGGAAAATTCTGTATGATTATCCTCTTATGAAAGTTATACATATGAGAAATGAAAGAAGGTCAAAGAACCTCATAAATACGAGGATATGGTAGTTCAATTTCCATTGCAAGGTGTGCATAAGAGATTGAAGAGCACTTTTGAAGAAATTCTTTGTGATTACCCTCTTATGAAAGTTACATATGAGAAATGAAATAAGGTCAAAGAACCTCATAAATACGAGGATATGGTGGTTCAATTTCCATTGCAAGGTGTGTAGAAGAGATTGAAGAGCACTTTTTCACCTAGGGATGATAAGGGTCAACCCAAGGAAGAAGACTTTCTTAGATCAAATCCTTTGTTTGTGGATTCAATAGGTGTGTAAATGGTTGAATATGTAGCAATATTATAGGAGGTAAAAAATTTTCCAGCTTCATAGTGTGGGAGCTTTGTTTGTGGATTCAATACGTGTGTAAATGGTTGAATATGTGGCAATATTATAGGAGGTAAAAGATTTGTCAGCTTCATAGTGTGGGAGATTTGTTTGTGGATTCAATAAGTGTGTAAATGGTTGAATATGTAGCAATATTATAGTAGGTAAAAGATTTTTTAGCTTCATCGTGTTTGAGATTTGATCCACTGATGTTAGGGATTAATTCTCCAAAAATTATATTCTGATGTGAGCTAAGATTTCTCACATAATCATAGATGTCAACTATTTTTAAGTATATGTGAACTATTTTTAAGTATTATATCATCAAGGTTCATATGTGAACTATTTTTAAGTATATGTGAACTATTTTTAAGTATTATATCATCGAGGTTCATAGATGTGGGAGATTTTTAAGCATATGTGAACTATTTTCAAGTATTATATCTTCAAGGTTCATAGATGTGAACTATTTTTATAGGTTTCAATATGGATCCCTAGTCTCCAAATTTAATCATTCTTGTCAAGGGCTATTCAATGGGTTGTTATTCAATATGGGCATCGACGTCATCTTCTCTTCCAGGTGATCGAGGAAATTGTAGTAGGCCTAGACAATTTCAATATTGTATTTTGATGACATATATCGCTATGGAAATGGTGTTGTTGTGTAAGGAAAGTTGAAACTGTCCTTTATAAATTGCTTCCTGCTAGAATAATTGTGAAGAATAATTATCTATTGCTCACCATAAGTTCACAAATTGTTAAGAAATGCTAATGCTATTTCTTGAATTCCATGCATATTAGCATTAAAACTAGCATTGAAATTATAGTCAATATTATAACCTTTATGTGATGTCATGTGCACAAAACTTTCAATTATTTACTTGATCCCAATTTCTATAAAGCATCTTACTTAATACATGGGCCTTCCTAGGATAAAATTATAAGTAATACATGATAACTTAGGTATCACGAGGAATCATTTTTGCCAAGTTGGTCCTTTGTTGCAGTGGATGCAAAGGGTCGTTCTGGGGGACTTGCCATTGGTTGGTGTCTCAAGAGTTGTAAATGTGATCGGATTTGGGGCTTTCATTTGGGGCTTGGACTTAACATGTTTTCAGATGAGCTAGGATGCTCCTTGTTGCTTATTAATATCTATGGTCCTTATGTCGATTGGAAATGTTACTAGGATTCCTTGGCAAAGTGCTCTTGGCTTTCTGAACCAGAGGTTATTGTGGGTGGCGACTTAAATTTTTCTTTTGGAGAAGCGGAGGTATGGGGCCCTTGATCTTTCCTAGACCCTTTGTCTGACTAATTCACACATTTTCTTGATACCCATGGCCTGATGGATTTAGAGCCGGTCAAATTACAACTGACTTGGTGGAATTTGAGAGTAGGTGATGCACGGGTTGCAAAACAACTGGATCAT
>JASDQU011401368.1:75089-85782 GCA_032191745.1 Picea mariana | reverse complement strand
TTTTTCAATACTTCCATGATCGTCTCATTTAAACCATCCATCTTTGCCTCCAACTTAGCTTCCATCTCTTGTATTTCATCTTTTGTTACTATCTTATTTTGTAAATCATTTATGTCCCTACGCATTTCTTCACCTTCATCAAGAGTCCAAGTAGGATTGTCTGGAGGCTTATTTGGTGTAGAAGTTCTCCTTTTGGGTGGCACGTTGGCCAAGTATCACTTTTGAACCTTGATTTTGAGGTGGTTTTGCTAGACAATTTTTATTCTATTGTATCTCCCAAGTTTCGGCCCTTCTGGGTACAAAACTTTCTTTTACATAGTTCTATGATATTTCTTCTATGCAATGCCATATGTCTGATCAAAATTAGATGTGCCAAGTGTAATTTATGGTAAATTCCCCAAAACTTGCCTCTTTTTGGCCTTTCCAGGAGATCTCACTTGTATAGCGTGCCCCACACAAAATAATCGATGTAAAATTCTGAAACTCATACTAGACATACTACAAAATATTCACGATAAAATGAAACTAGTCCCACTCAATTTGGATATTCTAGGAAGCATTTATGATTGTTTTACCTATAACACCTTCTTGAGACTAGTCGATAGGACTAGTCAGATACCCTATCTTACATAGGGTGTATCTAGAAATTTAAGATGACCCAGAAGATGAAATTTTTACCATAGATACCTTACTAATTTCTATGAATATCCCCCATATTTCAGGGTCTGAAACATTACAAAAAATGTTTTATAGTGAAAATTTCGCAATCACTCAGTTTAGGATGATTCTGGAACCCTATCTTGTACAGGCCGTATCTCCGAAAATATAAGGCCTCAGGAGCTAAAATTTTAACCCAACGTACCTTGATATTTCTAGTAAATATCCTCCAAGTTTTTCCTTATTAAACATTGTATAAAAAAAATTATAGAAAAGATTCCAAGGTGTCTCAGATGTAGCAGTGAAACCCCAAGACCTTGAGCTCTGATACCATATGTTACGAACCAAATATCAATATAGCATAGAAAAACCTCAGAAAAAGTACTCAACACCTTGAAAAAGAGATAATTTCAGATAGTAAGCCTCTTCAAGGGGGAAACCTCCTTCTACCCCACTTAAATGTTCAAGTACAAGATGATTCCAAATGAAAATGTCTCCTTGGTATATATAGGAGACTAGGAGGTATAATTAAAACTAATTGAATAAAGCCGACATAAATAAAATAACATTGGTAATCTACTATGCCCCAATTAAGGGGTAATGAGCCAATATTAGGGCTTAACACCCAATATACGCTCTTTTTGCTACAATTGGTCAAGCTTTGAAGGGGTAATCTCCGCTTCTCTTCCACACACGACCTTGTGTTTATCCCCTATGATAGAGGGGTTTTCCATCTATTCCTATATGGTAGTAGGATTTTTTCACTCTTTAGTGTTCTACAATCTTCCTTCACTGTCCTTGGAGAATTTACACTCCACCCTACAACCAAGGAAATAAAATCCTAGACTTGTTGGTTTTCCATAAACGAACAAATTTTGATTTATTTTAGATTATAACCTTGTTCCTTTTATGGTTGTTTTCACTCAAAAGGGTAAATGAAATTGTAATGTCCCCAACCACCCCAGGCTAGGCCATGTCACACAATCTCAACTTCAACCTCTAAGATATTATTTGTAGTATCCCAAGCTTACAACTGGACTATGTTGCCTCAAAAATCCCAGTGCATGATTACTACGTATAACATTACATGTTACATGTAGACCAGATTATTGTGCATATACCAATAAAATCAACAAATTCCTTCTTCATAAACGACCAATAGTATTGCTTCTTGAGGATGACAATTGTCTTCTAGTAACATGGATGCCCAATATAAGGAACCTTATTCATCTCTGACAATATCAAGTGTTTCAACTCCTGATCATATGGCACATAGAATCTCCATCTATACATGAGAATCCAATCCTCTCTTATCTCATAACCTTCCAAATTCTACTATGACATACCATGTTGTAAATTCATCTTTATATTCATATAACATATATCTGATTTGGAAACTTCTACAATTTTTTCACATAAATATTCATGGTACATGCTAATTGTTGTAGCATGCATCTCATGCACCCTCCTGCTAATATGATTTATGTCAAAATCATACTCACCAAGGAACTCTAACCACATTCTTTGTATGGAATTTAAACTTATCTATCTGAAAAAATATTCCATACCATGATGGTTTGTCCTCAACTCAAATATTTTACCCATGAGGTAATTTCACCACATCTTCAAGGCATGCACCAATTCTATATCATGAGTAGCATAGAGCCTTTCATGCTTTTTCAACTTCCTTGATTCATAATATTCCACATATCCATTCAGACTTAGGACTCCACCAAGTTCTTCCTTGCATGCATCCTTGTAGACAACGAAGCCTGGATCAGGATTAATAATTCTCAAAATTGGCACACTTGTCAAAAAACTCTTCAAGTGCTAAAAAGTCCTTGCACAATCCAGATTCCACTAAAATTGCACACCTTTCTTCTGCATAAATGTCATTGGATTTACAATCGGTATAAATCCTTCAATAAACCTTATGTAATAACCTGCAAGTCCCATAAAGGATCTCACTTATGCAACATTTCTTAGTGTTGGCCATTCCTCAATGGATTTTATCTTTGTTGGGTCTACAACTATTCCTTCTTCTGAAATGATATGATCCAAGTAATGAATATTCCTCTAGTAAAATGAGCACTTGATCAAATTTTCATAAAGTTGATGCTCCCTCAATAGATGAAACACCATCCTCAATTGTTGATACTTTGAGTAAATAAGAATTTCATCCAAAAAAATGATGATGAACTTATCTAAGTAATCTTTGAAAACTCCATTCATTAAACACATGAAGAGAGTTGGTGCATTCAGCAACCCAGATGGCACCATTGTGAATTCCTAATGACCATACATTTTTCTTAAGGAATTCTTGTTTATGTCTTCCTCCTTTATTCTCACTTGGTGATAACTAGATCAGAGATCAATCTTGGAAAATATCCTTGCACCCCTTAACTGATCAAACATGCCATCTATCCTTGGAAAATGATACTTGTTATTCATTTTTACCTTATTCAACTATCTGAAGTTGATACAAAGTCTCAATGTACCATCTTTCTCCTTCACAAACAAAACTGGGACACCCAAAGATGACACACTTGGGCGTATATACCCCTTCTTCATAAGCTTTTCAAGTTACATATGAAACTCCTTCAATTCTAGCGTACTCATCCTATTAGGAGTCTTGGATACATGAGTTTCTCCTGACACTAGATTTATAGAGAAGTTGATATCTATTTTTGGTGGAAACGCCAATATTTATTTAAGGACATCCTCAAATTCCTTCAATATTGTGCAGTCTTCAACACTTGACACTTTATCCACAAGTTCCTCCTCCATGTGCACTACAAATACTTGACATACCTTTCTGTATCTTTTCTTCAATTCCAAGGATGAAATTTCTATGATAGTCATATCTCTTCTAATGCCTTGAACTATTCTCAAATTTCCTTGGCCATCCAGGCAAGTAAATTCTTTATTGTAACAATCCAGGACAACATGGTGCTAGTCGAACCAATCCATGCCAATGAGGCAATCATACGGTCGCAAAGGTATGATATTTAAGTCAAATTTTGTGTGCATTCCATTCATTTATGGTGGGCATGCCTTGATCATCTCATTAATTTTCCTTTTCTCCCCTATAGCTAACTTCACCAACTAAGGTTTTCCAGGATTGCTTCTTGGCAATTGGAATCTTTCCACCATTTTAGGATCTAAGTAACTATGAATAGATCCTTAGTCAATTAAAATAGAAATGGGTTGATCATTAATATTACCTTCCACCTTGATCATGTGTGACTAAAAAATAGCTTTCTTGTTGTCCAAGGCTATGTAAATTCTAGGTATAATGCTACCCATGTCTTCAACTATCGTAGCTTGCCATACATTGTGTGTAGTTATCACGTTTTCACCTCCTTGAGGGAAACCTATAAACATATGATTTTTGTCACAACCCCAACACTTCATTAGCTGCTTCCTTGGCCTAGGTTTCATTGCCTCATTCATTCTATACTCCTTAGAAGTTGTCTATCCTTGCATAGTATTTATGAAAAAATGTGGCTTAGTCCCCTTGTTCCTTTGTTTCACCTTGAATTTTATCTTTTCTTCCCAATCCTTTTGAAAATTTGGTCTTCCATTTTGGTTATCATAGATAAATTTATCTCTCCTTATAGTTTCTTCCAATGTATTGGGATCATCATATTGTATCTTATCACTACTAAATGATGGAAACCCACTCAGGTACCTTTGAATATTCACATGTTCATCCTTGATTAAAGGAATATATTTCAACAACTTTAAAAGTCTCTTTTTTTTATCGTCTATGGTCATACTCCGAAGATTGAGTTCAAATAAATCCTTCATTTTCCTATCATAGTAGCACTTGGTTAAATATTTATTTTCAAAATATCACTTGAATTCCCTCCAAGTAAACTTCTTATCATCAATGTGATGCACTTTCACATATTGATCCCACCACATTGATGCTTTCCCCTTCAGTTGAAAAATGGAAATTCACCATTATTCCTATGAGGAGTAATTATGCAGCTGGAAGGATTTCCTCATACCCAAAAACGAAGTTTCTCCATTCTCAATCTTCTTATGGTCACCATCAAAAGTAGGAGGCTTGATCTTATTTATTTCCCCCTGTAGCTCTTCCACCCCAGTATTTATCTTATTCCTTCTGTCAGGATATGGACTTGAACTATTATGTGCTTTCCCAGTTGAATATCTTGGAGACTGATGGAGATTCTTTTCAAAACATTTTGTTTCTTCCCTAATCGAGAGATTTTTGTTTTCCTGACCTACTTGTCTATGTATCCTTATTCATATTTTTCTAAATTCTATCCAATACTTGTAGAAACTTTATATTGAAGCCTTATTGTTCCTCCTTGTCTTTCATAATCACATTGTTATCATATTTATAACTTTTGATGTAGTTTTGTAAACTTTTTATGGTCTCTACCATGTTCATTCTCTCTTATAATCCTTCCCCATGTCCAATGTATTCTCTACCTTCAACACCCATACTAGTATACAACCTTTCCATTTCTGCATTCTAACTATAGGTTCTCTACACACCTACCATGCTTTTGATCTCTGCATTTATCCTGCCCTAAACTAACTTTTGTTAATTATGCAAAAGGTGTAGTCAACAAGATTCGTTAGACTAATTAGTGCAAAAAATTTATGAAATCTATGCACAACTTGTCAGAATCCCTTATTTTTTTATTCCTCTTAGATGATTTATTTAACATCCAAACTCTAGTCTGCACACCTGCACATTGTTGTTTTTGTGCACATCAAAACTCTATACAACACACCAATGGTTTTCTGCACAAAATAAACTCTACACTGCAGAACACCAATACTTAACACACGTGTCTATTTCATGTTGATATCTGGCCCATACAATTCATGTGTTGAATCAATTTCTTTGATACCATAATGTAACGTCCCCAGCCATCCCAGGCTGGTCCATGTTACACAATCTCAACTTCATCCTCTAGGATATTCTTTGTAGCAACCCGAGCTCACTACTAGAGTATTCTACCTCAAAAATCCTAGTGACCAGGAACTACTTATAATGCTCCTTGTTACAAGTAGGCCATATTACTATGTAACACCTTAAGGTATTGTGCCTAGACTTGTGATGAGTCTCACTCTATGAATAAACTTATTTCCATACAATTATAGCAGGGAAATAAATATCATANACACACACACACATGTGTGTGTGTGTGTGTTTATGTTCACGTGTGCAATGCTTCTGTGCACCAAGTACTACTACATGTACAATCAATCAAATACCATACATAAATTCTGTAATGGTCCAAATGCTCAAAATATCATAAAATAACAGAAGTACATACCATGTACAAAATGTCAATGTGGAGGAAAACTCCAATATAGATAAGTTACATATTAACTCCTTAAAGAATAGGGAAACCCCCTCCAAATAACCAAATACCATTCATACTTCACAATTTTGATCTCAATAATGAATACATGATCTCTTATATATAGATATTCACACTTTCACATGAGGCCCCTTTATCACTAGGCCAACCTTATTACATATGTATTTACACATTACATGTACATTTAGGCCCATATATTCCCCCCCTTAGGGTCATATCATATACATTTATCCATATATATTCCCCCCCTGGGTCATAAGACAGTACCCTCCTTCAAAAATATTTTTCCTCAAAGCTTTGCATTTAAAGGCTTCACATGTGATGAAACCAAGTAATATGATTTTCTTATGTTCCTTCTTTCTTCATTCCATTTTTTATGATCTATCCATCGAAAATCGATTATTTTTTGTCATAATCCCTGGTGTCGACTTGTTGCATGATTTTCTTTCTGATGCAGGAGCATCCCTCACATCAAGCGAGCTAGCGCGGAAGACAAAGGACAGCTAGGTAGACCCAGCCAAATTTTTGAAATTTCCCTTGAAGTTGATGCACCAAATATAAATGAGATCATTAAATGAAGGCACCTTGGTATAATGTAATCAGACCTTGAGCGCCTTGCTCTCGTTTGAAGTAGATGGAGGCATTTATAGTAGTTAATGTAGGTAGATAGGATTTTTAATTCTAGATTAGACAGTTTTAGAAGAAAAGAGGGAAACGAGATATAGACACCCTCATTGTGCATTGTAACAATAATTATGAGCATTGAGAAGAGAAGCAGAGAGCTGTGTAGAAACACCCATGTATAGCTATTTGGATTAATAGAAGAGTTTAATTCAAATTCATGGAGTTGTGTTTGTTCTCTATGTATGTGTGTTGATTGATATGATCATGAGTATTTACTTCCTATTATGCATTTGTTTTACATGCTATGTATGAATGATTTCTTGCCGAGTGTTTGAAATCTGAGAAAGGAAGTAGAAGAAATGAGTTTCAATTGTTTCTCTATCTGAGAAAGGATTCCTACAAGGAGTGTAGTTGAAGTCATCTGTAAGGAGTGTGTTGACAGAAGGCTCATATAGTTTCACTCTTGTTCTCATTCACCCAGAAGTGAAATTGAGTTATAGGAGCCGTGCAAGAAGTGTGCAAGCTAAGGAGAGTCTCAGTTGTGAATCTGAGTGGAGCATTGAGGGACTGTTGCTGTAGGTGTGCGTAGATTCGAACGAACTCAACACTTGGAAGTGTTTGAGGATTTCTGCAAGGGGTGTGACAAGAGTCTTCGTGGAGACTCAGAATTGTGTGAAGCTCAGGAAGGACAAAGATTCCAAGCTCATCGAAGAGACGCACAGAGAGTCTGTGATGTGGAGTGTTTGAACAGGCACTACAAAGTTACGTGCAGGAAGGACCAGATTTCATAGAGGAATACTGGGTTCACCTGTAGAATACATCCAAGAGGAAGAAATTGACCATTAGGATCTTGAGGAGAGGATTTGTGAAGTCCCGTCAGCCGTTGGATTTGCCATGGAAGCGAGGAGGTTACGACTGTGTTCGGAGTTCAAGCTCTAGGGGTCATGAGTCGTTGGATCATCGATCAGTTACCCGTCAGCCATCCGATCTATTAGGAGTTGCACAGGGTTTAAACCCTTGTGAGCAGAGTAAGAACCCCAAGAGGTGTTTGGGTATCGAGGCTTCGGGAGTCGGGAAATCAGAGTTCCTGAGGTCGTGAGAGTCAGGACATCAGAAGTCTTGTAATCCCGATGAGCTTAGAGCTATCCATTTGTTGGGACAAGTGGCAGGGATCAAGAGTCCATCGACATTCCGGAGATTAAAAAGACAAGAATCCGTGACTAGGTGAACCCCGAAACGACGGAAGGATCACAGCTAGAGGATCTCAGGGAGGACACATGTCATGCGGTCGTCTAGATCGGGGATGTGGTCATCGAGGTTCAGGTAAGTGAGTGTTCACGTTCTTGTAAAGTCTTGAAACAACGAGGACTTATTTGAACCATCCATTCATTTGGGATGCGTGTCAGAGATCTGAAAGGAGTCGAATTTTGACATTTCGCGAGTCATAGGGATGAGGCATCTAGGACATCAGAAATCGTGAAATCTCGAGAGTTAATTAGGACCGTCCATGAAGGGAGGATGCGTGGAAGCAATCGGAGCCATCGGGAAAAGTCCCGACAAGGAAGTCATCTATCAGTGTTTGGGTCTTCAGGATATCGGGGATCCTGGTGACAAGGTGTTTATGAATTTTGGAAATGTAAAGTTCGAAACCCCGACAGGGAGGAAGGTGCCACTGTGGGACCAGCTGTCAGCAAACCGAAGAGTCGAGATTCGAGGAATCGAGAATCTCGTGGGTAAGTGTTTTTCAACATTTGAAACCCCGATGAGAAATATGACTGTGGTCATATAAGGGGAGGTCACATGGACCAAGAGCTTAGCCTAAAGGGCTAACAGGAATTTGAGCAAAATGGGATTTTGAAGTCAGAAACCCTAACGAGAAGGAATAGAAGGTTGTGGTCTTATGGAAAGTAGTCGCATGGACTAAAGGCTTATCTTGGGAGGCTAAGGAGACAAGGGAACATATCGGGGATCGGGGATCGGTAAAAAAATCTGTTTGGACATCACGAGCGCCAAAATCCTGATAGGAGGAACCTCGATAACAAAAGGCCAGTGTTGGTTTAAAAGAAAGAGAGAGACCCCGTGAGAGAGTTGTTGTGGGTGAAAATTTCACGATAGGGAAATAGAAGAACCTTTCAGTTCTTTGGGCCGAGAAAGGAGGAAGGATTCTGTGAGCAGATGTGCCTAGCAGGCGCGCCTGTGTCAAGTGGTATCAGAGCTTATTTCTTGACTGTATATTTCAGGAAGGAAGAGGCAGAAAGAGGAAAAGAGCACTTTGATACACATCAAGTGGTATCAGAGCTTAGAAAAGATTCTTTTCTTTCTGTAGCAGAGAAAAAGGAGAATTCACCATGCCGCAAAGAAGAAGGGATAGACAATCACTCGATCTAGATGAGGAAAGGGAAATGTCCAGAGGAAGGGGTAGGCAAGTGCAGAATCCAGAAGTGGAAAGAGAACTGCATGAATTACGCGCTATGATTGTGGACATGGATATAAGGCAAAGGCGCAAAGTTGATGAAGGAGATATTAGTGAGATTGAAAATGAAGATGATGCTGGACATGGAGAAGAATAAATCTCAGTGAAAGATGTAGCAAATGAGCACTTACTTAAAGCTATTGCAAGAATGGGTGCAAAGGTGAAAATGGACATTCCATTTTATGAGAGAAATCTGGATGTAGAAGAGCTTCTAGACTGGATTAGAGCTCTAGACACCTATTTTGACTATAAAGATATTGAAGAGGACAAGAAAGTCAGGCATGCCATCAAGAGATTAAAAGGACATGCAACCTTGTGGTGGGATGAACTACAAGAAGATAGGCGTTGCCAAGGAAAACATAAAATTAAGAGCCAGGATAGGATGATTGCAAAGATGAAGGAAAAATTTATTCCCAAGGACTATCAAATTTCTCTGTTTAGGAGGATGCATAACCTGAGACAGAAGCTGATGATAGTGAAGAAATATACTGAGGAATTTTACAGGTTGAATATCAGGTTAAGTCATCGTGAAAGTAATGATGAGAAAGGTGCCAGATATATGAATGGCCTGAGATATGAGATTCAGGATGAGATGAGCATGGTGACCATCCGAATGGTGGAAGATGCTTATCAGATGGCTTTAAAAGTGGAAGAGAAGATGAGCCAAAAGAAAATTCAGAGTAGCCGAGGTAGGAGTTTTCCCAAGGGAAAATCAATTGCCTAGGAAAGAACCCAGAAGCCCAAGGACGACTGGAAGAAACCTTAGACTCAGACAGAGAGAGGTGGAAGTTCACAGTGAGGGAAATACGTTGAGCAAAGAGAACAACATACTGAGCAGAGAGGAGGATATGATAATAATAATAGGTTTTCTCGTACCAGAGGTAGAGGAAGAGGAAGAGGTGGAGTAATCACATGCTTCACATGTGGAAAAAATGGGCACAAGTCATTCGAGTGTCCAGAGAAAAAGAAGGATAGTGGAGAAGCACACATCACTGAAGCACAAAGGTGAGATGTTGAGGCAGAAGATGCTGAAGGCGGAAGATCACTGGTGATGTGAAAAGTGCTTTTGACACCAGAGAAAGAATTGGAAAGTTCATTCCAAAGGACGAGACTTTTTAGAATAGCTTGCAAGACCAAGGGTTGGGCATGCAAGGTCATTGTGGACAGTGGAAGCACGAACAATATCGTTTCAACTGAGATGGTAGAAAAGATGGAGCTAGAAACAACTGATCATCCAAATCCATATAAAGTTTCGTGGCTACAAAAGGGACATCAAGTAAATTTCACCAAATAGTGTTTAGTTGAATTTAAGATAGGAGGATATAATGATAAGATATTATGTGAAGTTATTCCTATGGATGTTTGTCATCTATTGCTGGGTAGACCGTGGCAATATGATAGAAATGTGATTCATGATGGGAGGATGAGCACATACACCCTGGAGAAGAATGGGAGGACACACATGTTGCTTCCGATAAAGGATAAAGAGGTGAAGCTAGAAGTAAGCAACACAGTACTTCTCATGAGTGGGAAGGAACTTCTTACCAAGGTTAAGAAGAAGGAGGACCCACAA
>JASDQU011401368.1:45789-74324 GCA_032191745.1 Picea mariana | reverse complement strand
CTGATAAACATAAAGAAGTCCTCATTCATGAAGACATAGCTCATTTATTTGGGGTTTGTTATTTTGGCAAATGAGTTGAGGATGGATCTAGATAAGGTGGAAGTAATCAACAATTGGCCATCAATGAGGAACATATTAGAGGTGAGAAGTTTTCACGGTATGGCTAGTTTCTACTGAAAATTCATCAGGAATTTCAGTGGAATTAGTGCAACAATGATGGACACAGTGAAAAAAAGACATAAATCTTTTCACTAGACTGAAGAGGCTAAGAAGAGTTTCAATTTGTTGAAATGAAAGATTACGGAACAACCAATTCTAGTGTTGTTGAATTTTCAAAAGACATTTCAAGTAAAATCTGATGCAAGCAGGTTTTCAATAGAAGCAGTCTTATGTCAAGATGACAGACCAGTTGCATATTTCAGCGAGAAGCTGAATGAAGCGAAGGTGAAATATTCCACGTATGATAAGGAGTTTTATGCCATCATCCAGGCATTGAAGAAATGGCGGCACTATTTGATTTTGAAGGAATTTGTTTTGTATAGTGATAACCATGCATTGCAATTTGTGACTCAATAGGAAAAGTTGAATCAGAGGCATGTTAAATGGGTTGAATACATGTAGAATTTCACTTTTGTGATAAAACATATTTCTGGTACTGCTAACAAAGTTGTTGATGCTTTGAGTGGGAAATGTTTGTTGTTACAGGAGTTCAAAGTTAAGACGTTAGGTTTTGATGATCTCAGAGACATGTACGTAGATGATTCATACTTTAAGGAAGCGTATGAAGCAGCTGAGAATCCAGTTCTCAGAGATAGCACAAATGGGCCGAATACATGATCCAGTAACGGTTGTTGTTTAAGGGTAATCAACTGTCTATTCTGAATTGCTCCATGAGGGAGAATCTGCTGAAGGAAAAACATAGTGGAGGATTGGACGAACACTTCGGTCATGATAAGACATTCGCAAAGCTGAGCGAGTTATACTTTTGGAAAAGGATGCGATCAGAGGTCAAGAGGTTTGTAGACAGATGCAGAATTTGTCAGCATTCAAAAGAAAGGAAGCAGAATGCGAGTCTTTATCAACCATTTCCCATACCTGTGAAGTTGTGGGATGAAATTAGCATGGATTTCATATTAGGATTGCCAAGGATGCAAAGAGGATTTGATTCGATATTTGTGGTAGTGGATAGATTTTCCAAGATGGCACATTTTATCCCATGCCAGAAAACCAGTGACACGACACACATCGCGAATCTATTTTTCAAAGAAGTTGTTTGACTTCACGGCTTACCAAGGAGTATTGTTTCGGACAGAGATACAAATTTCTTAGGGCACTTTTGGAGGACATTATAGAAGAAGCTAGGGACTAACTTCTTGTTTAGTTCAGCTTATCATCCTCAGACGGATGGACAGACATAAGTGGTGAACAGAAGTCTATGAGACTTGTTGAGGAGCCTGGTGGTGGAGCACCACAACAGTTGGGACAATACATTGCCGCAGATAGAGTTTGCGTATAACAACTCAGTGAATCGGAGCACAGGCTAGAGTCCATTCCAGATTGTATATGGCACGCAGCTGAGAGGAGTTTCTAAATTGAGAGATTCGGAACAGATTGCTACTAGGAGCGCTAGTGCAGAAGAATTCATGGAGGCGATGAAAGAACTTCACAGCCGGGTGAAGGAGCGACTACAGAATTCAAGCCAGGGGTATAAGCGGAGAGCAGATCAACATCAAAGACAACTTCAATTTGAGGTTGGTGATTTGATTCTAGCGCACTTGAGAAGAGAAAGGATCCCGAGATGAACATACAATAAATTGAATATGAAGAAAATCGGACCATTGAAGGTCTTGAAGAAAATGGGAGAAAATGCTTATGAGATTGAATTACCCGATGGGGTCGAAATTTCTCTGATATTCAATGTCTCAGATTTATACCCATACAAAGATGGAGAAGCAAGAACAAGTGATGAACAATCAGAGGTTCAGTGGCAGAAGTAGATGACAATTGCAGAGAATCCACAAATGGAGCAGATACTAGATAAACGAGTGAGTAAGAAGACTAGAAGGAAAGAATATTTTGAATATTTGGTCAAGTGGAAGGGCCATCCAGTTGAAGATGCCAGCTGGGAAAATGAAGCAGAGATTCTGAAGCATGGACAGACCATCCAGGAGCTCATGGACAGGATCCCATGAAAGTTTTCAAGCAAGGGAGTATGATGCAGGAGCATCCCTCATGTCAAGCGAGCCAGTGCGGAAGACAAAGGACAGCTGGGTAGACCCAGCCAAATTTTTGAAATTTCCCTTGAAGTTGCTGCACCAAACATAAATGAAATCATTTAATGAAGGCACCTTGGTATAATGTAATGAGACCTTGAGCACCCCTCTCTCATCTGAAGTAGATGGAGGCATTTATAGTAGTTAATGCAGGTAGATAGGATTTTTAATTCTAGATTAGACAATTTTAGAAGAAAAGAGGGAAACGGGATATAGACACCCTCATTGTGCATTGTAACAATAATTATGAGCATTGAGAAGAGAAGCATAGAGCTGTGTACAAACACCCATGTACAGTTATTTGGATTAATATAAGAGTTTAATTCAAATTCATGGAGTTGTGTTTGTTCTCTGTGTATGTGTGTTGATTGATATGCTCATGAGTATTTACTTCCTGTTATGCATTTTTTTTACATGCTATGTATGAATGATTTCTTGCCAGGTGTTTGAAATCTGAGAAAGGAAGTAGAAGAAATGAGTTTCAATTGTTTCTCTATCTAAGCAAGGATTCCTGCAAGGAGTGCAGTTGAATTCGTCCGCAAGGAGTGCGTTGACAAAAGGCTCAGATAGTTTAACTCTTGTTCTCATTCACCCAGAAGTGAAATTGAGTTATAGGAGCCGTGCAAGAAGTGCGCAGGCTAAGGAGAGTCTTAGTTGTGAATCTGAGTAGAGCATTGAAGGACTGCTGCTGCAGGTGTGCGTAGAGTCGAACGAACTCAACACTTGGAAGTGTTTGAGGATTGCTGCAATGGGTGAGCGCAAGATTCTTCATGGAGAATCATAATTTTGTGAAGCTCAGGAAGGACAAAGCTTCCAAGCTCTTCGAAGAGAAGCACAGAGAGTCTGTGCCATGGAGTGTTTGAATAGGTGTTGCAAAGTTACGTGCAGGAAGGACCAGTTTTCACAGAGGAATACTAGGTTCACCCGTAGAAGACATCCAAGAGGAAGAAATTGACGGTTAGGATCTTGAGGAGAGGATTTGTGAAATCCCATCAGCTGTTGGATCTACAAAGGAAGCGAGGAGGTTATGACCATGTTCAGAGTTCAAGCTCTAGGGGTTATGAGCCGTTGTATCGTCGATCAGTTACCTGTCAGCCGTCCGATCTATCAGGAGTTGCACAGGGTTTAAATCCTCGTGAGCAGAGTAAGAACCCCAAAAGGTGTCGGGGTATCGAGGCGTTGGGAGTTGGGAAATCATAGTTTCTGAGGTCGTGAGAGTCGGGACATCAGAAGTCTCAAAATCTCGATGAGCTCAGAGCCGTCCATCTGTTGGGACAGGTGGCATGGATCGAGATTCCATTGGCATTCTGGAGATTCATAAGACAAGAATATGTGCCTAGGTGAACCCCGAAATGGTGGAAGGATCATAGTCGGAGGATCTCAAGGAGGACATGTGTCATGCGGTCATCTAGATCAGGGATGTGGTCATTGGGGTTTAGGTAAGTGATTGTTCATGGTCTTGTAAAGTCTCGAAACAACAAGGACTGATCTAAACTGTCCATTCATTTGGGACGCGTGTCAGAGATCTAAATGGAGACGAAGTTCGAAATTTCACAAGTCCTAGGGATGAGGTGTCCAAGACATCAGAAATAGTGAAATCCAAAGAGTTAACTAGGACCGTCCATTAGGGGAGGACGCATGGAAGAAATCGAAGCCATCGAGAAAAGTCCTAACAAGGAAGTCGTCTATCAGTGTTTGGTTCATCGGGATATCGGGGATCCTGGTGAAAAGGTGTTGATGCATTTTGGAATTGCAAAGTCCGAAACCCTGATAGGGAGGAAGGTGCCACCGTGGGACCAGCTGTCAGCAAACTAGAGAGTTGGGATTTGAGGAATCAAGAATCTCATGGGCAAGTGTTTTATATCATTTGAAACATCGATGAGGAATATGACTGTGATAATATAAGGGGAGGTCAAGTGGACCAAGATCTTAGCTTGGAGGGCTAACGAGAATTTGAGCGCATCGGGATTTTGAAGTCAGAAACCCCGACGAGAAGGAATAGAAAGCTGCGTTCTTATGGAAAGCAGTTGCATGGACTAAAGGATTAGCCTGGGAGGCTAAGGTAGTAGGGGAGCGTATCAGGGATCGGGGATCGGTAAAACAATATGTTTGGACATCGTGAGCGCCAAAATCCCGATAGGAGGAACCTCGATAAGAAAAGGCAAGTGTTGATTTAAAAGAAAGAGAGACCCTGTGAGATAATTGCTGTGGGTGAAAATTTCCCAATAGGGAAATAGTATAACCTTTCAGTTCTTAAGGGTGAGGAAGGAGGAAGGATCTTGTGAGAGGACGTGCCTAGCGGGTGCGCCTGTGTCACTTTCCTTTTATTCCATGTATTGTTGTTGAAGCTTCTCCAATTTGTAGTGGTTGTTGGTATCTGATAATAGCTTGTTGAAGAGTATTTTGGTGATGGTTTGTTCCATGAATATTAAAAGGTATTCCATATTCTTCCTTCATAATGTTGATATCGTCCTTCTTGTCCTCCTTTAAATGTTTCCTGGTAATGAGGGTGTCGATATGGTTTCACATTTGATGGTCTCCCTTCACTCTCCACATGCATTTTATCTATCTTCTTTTCAGCGACAATGGCATCCTTCATCATCTTTTCTTGGTCTTTTATTACTCTATCCTTCGAGATAATAACATTATATTTGGCATGTACATCCTCTATATGGAGTTCAAATTCTTCAAGTATCTTGTGTTGACCTTCTTGAATCTTGTATTATTTCTCCTTTTGAAGTTGCAATGTGATGCCATCTAACAAATTTTGACGTACTTATTCAATTATGGCTTGTATTTGTGATTTTACCTTGTCAGTATTTAAGGATTCCTCATCCTTCATGCAAATTTTATATCATCCAAGACCCTTCTTTCTTCTTGATTTTGACAATTCTTCTTTTCTTATTTCAATCTCTTGACCTCATCCAATACTTTTTTATTATGGTTTTGTAATCTAGATATCTCTTCATCTTTCCTTTTCAAATCTTCCCTTCACTCATCATTTTCCCACTTTGATTTACTATTGTTTTATTTCTTTAAGTTCTTAACCTCTTTAATGAGTGATTCATTAAGGAATCATATCTTATATAGCTCCTCACCCTTCTTCTTAATATCTTCCTTTGATTCTTTTAATTCATCTTTTTTTTTTGTACTAGCAGAATCAACAACTTGCACACTTCTCGTACTCATGTGACATGGGGTCGATTCTCATATGCTACCATTATAACCTTCAAGTGTGTCCACACAACCCACAAGCATGGGGCATGAGTAAATCAGGGTGAGAATCGAACTTGATATCTCCTTTACATATTTCCTTCGATTTGCATGACACTTGCTAGTCGGTCTACACCCCTGTGTGATTCTTTTAATTCATCTTGAATTATATACAATTCCTCCATTTTTGTTTGCCTAATCCATTTATCTAAGAATATTTTTTCAAATTATTCCCATGTGGAGTGCCATCTAGTATTTTGATCGACACTCTTCCACCAATTCCAAGATTCATCAGAAAAATAATTTCTTGCCTTCGAAGGAGTCATATTATATTCTTTTATCAACCTCAACCATTCCATAGGATTTATTTCATATTTATCTTCATCTCCTATAAATTTAGGTATTTCCATTTATTCTTAATTGAGGTCTAATCCCAACCCTCAAATCACAACCTCAATATATTAAGGATAAATATCTCAAATAGTTGTAATATGTGTTCCAATATGCTCTTCTATGTGTTATATTTCCAATGGGTTATGAATCATCTCAATCGGACATTCTAATCAAAAGTTATGATAGTTTTAAATGAAAATATCTTTCAAACCTTGATTTGGAGTTTGTCCTCATGGCCGACCTTACTTATGATGTATCTCTACAATTTCATTCCTTCTCAGTCTGAAATTGCAACTCGTAGTACTCTAAAATTTCTTCTGTATAATTCCATATGTCTGACCAAAATTGGAAGTGTCAAGTGGAAGTTATGGTAACTTCCTCGCACCTTGTTGATTTTGGCCTTTCAAGGAGATCACACTTATATAGCATACCCTGTGAAAAATATTTGATATAAAATTATGAAATTTATACCCAACATACAACCGACTATCCTATGTCCAATGTAATTGGTCTCATGCAATTTGTATACTCTACAAAGAATTTAAGACTGTTGTACCTAGAACACTTGTTTGACACTAGTCAATAGGACTGGTTAGATACCATATCTTCCATAGAGTGTATCCTCGAACGTAAAATAACCCAAAATATGAAATTCATACCATAGGTACTTTGATATGCATTCTAAATATTCTCTAGGTTTTTCCTTCTAAAAATGCTCCAAGAAAAAGATATAGGAAAAATGAAAAAAAATGATTATCTTGAGGAGAAAAACCCTAGGATCTGTGCTTTGATACCAAATGTAATGATCCAAAATGCTCAAAATAACATAAAATAACATAAGTACACACCATGTACATAATTAAAACGTGGATCACAACTCTAAGATAGATATGTTACACAATAACTCCTTAAATAATAGGGGAACCTCCTCCAAATAACTAAATACCATTCATACTTCACAATTTCCATCTGAATAATGAATACATGATCAGTTATAGATAGTTTTTCGCACTTTCACATGAGGCCCCTTTATCACTAGGCTGACCTTATTACATATGTATTTACACATTACATTTACATTTAACCGTATATATGATGTCCTTGGGTCATAACAAATTCTATCACTTTGCATGCATTGACTACTTCATTACACATGCGGCGAATCATACCATGCCTTGGTATATTATAATCATACCTCAGATTTTAACTTACAGGAATACTTATGAAATGTCATACTTCTCATGAGTAAAAATACATATATAATCATCATACAAGTAGCTAACATGAAACACTAATAACTATCATGTTCACATGTGACAAAACAAAAAAGAATAAGAAAACTATCTATCTATCTATCTATCTATCTATCTATATATATATATATATATAGAAGAAACATAATTTCATAGAGTTAACCACAATATGCATATGCAATTCATATAGAATATAAACCCATTTAAAATATAACATTAGAGCACACAATAATCAAACTAACTAATGAAGGACACTTATCTCTTATGAAAGTTCACCATCTGCATGAAGGACTCAGACGTTCCTCCCAACCATAGACTATGTCACTCATAATATTTCAATGATAGGCCACCCGTGAGTTGGGCTTAGAATACACATGAAAAATGGTGCTTATTACTAGATTATGGTATGATATTAAGAAAAATACTTGGTCAAAGGTGTTGGATAATACAATTAACATATAGTCCTACATTCCCCACATGTCTGTCCCACACAAATAACTGTGCCCATTCTCTTCTCAATAGTCCTTCCTCTTCCCCACTTCCCTTCAAGAGATTCAACAACACACCAAATAGGAAGTCTCAAATCCTTGTATCTACTTCCCAATGCACTAGAGAACAATTCTAAACAAATTATCACCTGGAGAGAGTGTTGACAGGCCTGAAAAATTTCCTCTTCAATAGTAACAAACCTTGCCCAAGCATAGAGTTAAGAAAAATGAAAACACATTACACCAAAATTCATATTCCTTCATGGATGAAATATGTTTGAATGATCTTGGAATGAGTGATAATACCCCAATAGCATTAAGGACAACACTATATATTTCATTCCTTTAAATCAACACTTGCCACCTTCAAAGTAGCTTTTAGTCACTTGGTGACTTGTTCCATACCCTCTGGAACTTAAAATAAATACATCCATAAATTAAACTTTTGGAAATATTAATAAAATATCCCCTTGACCCCAACTTCCCCTTTTTCCTTTCTCATGGAGTTTAAACATCAACTCTTTTTCATGTAAGTTGAGTTTGTGCATAGTATGTGATTATATTTATAATTTTGAGGGTGATTGAATTTACAATACATGCTCACTGTCATTTTGCATCCAGGCTCACCAACCTTAAAATACAAGCATATATACACAAGCTCTCTGGCCTCAAAACTACATTGTTAATTTGATGTGGGAAAGACTCTGGGATTTGAGCAATCTTCTTTTGGTGCATCATCCTCACATGCTTTCACAAGTGCATGCTAAACTATAAAATGTGTTCATTCTTTCTTTGATGCACAACCCTCACACAATCACTAACTATGGAATGTGTGCACAAAACTAAATCCAAGATTTGATACCAACAACTCACCATATTATATATATATATATATATATATATATACACACATTTACAGTTGAGGTTTGGCCTGGGGTATCACAGGAAGTGAAACTATATGGTGTTATCACTCTGACTCCAAGAAAACTTCAAAAGAAAATATGAATGGAATGCAATCTTTAAGTTCAATGAATCCTACCTATAGAAAGGAGCAAGAGGTTTCAAGCAAATAAATAAGGGTAACATTCAATCCAAGAGACATGAACTACTCTTTGAATGAAAAAGGTGTTTAATATATGAGTGAAATAAACTGTAGGATACACGATAAGCTAAAAAATGCTCCACCCACTAACTAGAAAGCAAGAATTATTGTTTTCTTTTTAACTCAATGAAATGATTTCAAATTCAATATTTTTTTCTTACTTACTTTCAATGAGATATTTCAATGTTGAGTCAAAGGATTACAAAGTAAAAAATACAAAAAAAACATGCACATAAGCAAGAACTGAAAGAATCCAAATGTCAGAATGATTCTAACACAAGTTCAAACAAGAACACACAGATGGAAAGCAGAGACTAACACTTCTTGTAACCTTGGAAATTGAGTGGAAAGAATCAAGGATTAATTCCAAGTTGCAATAATACCATTGAGCTTGAAACACTCAAAGGATCAAAATATTTCAAAGAAGACCATAAGAAGCTCAAAAACAATGCTCAAAACAACACTTACAATATGAAATCAATCAGGAAGACTTCAAAATAATTCAAGTGAAACACTCATAAAGTATTGAAATCAAAATAACATAAGGTATAAAAGCTTCTCGATGAGGATAAAACTACAAGTAAGACAAACTTTGACCAAAGGATCGGGTTAGCCCAAGGTAGTCCTGCACATTCACAATTTGATGGATTTGTAAACTTAAAAGAGGAAATAAAAGGCAATAATTACTCAACTTCAATCAAGAAAAGATAAAATCAAGTTCAAATAATTGTAATGCAAATATCTAAGGAAAAACACTAATAAAATAGAGGCAAAAAAGGCTCTAAATTCACTCAAAATATGGACTATCACCCATGTTACCATGTCCACAGGGTAATAAAAATGGTATTATCTCTCCCTACACCATTGTTGATGGGATATGATCATGAAATTTTCACTCTGTGTGCCCTTATGAGGGAAGGATGAAGTCCTGAAAGTGGAGGAAATGTACAAATGTTTTCAGAGATTTGAATTGGATTAGTTGTTTAGTTCATAGAAATTCGCAATGATGATGTGGGAAGGGGAGAGATCAAAGAAGAAGCATCAAAATTAGAAGTCAAGAAAGACTTGAGAGATAAGAAGGGATAAAAAGTACCAAGGAAACACTAAAGATTTCTCCCTATCAGAGTCACCAATATTGTATTGTGGTGATTTCCCCTTGCGGAGAAGTGAAATCCCTCTTGGATCAAGAACCCATCTTTGAACCAGAAAGAACGAAAAAAAATGGCAACTACTTTCCTTTTATATATATTTCAACAAGTAGGATAGAATACAAAAATGGATGACAGACCTTTTTACGATGGTTGTCCTCACTACTCCATCCTTTTGACCTTGATATCCAAGCTCATTGTTGCAAGAAAATACCTGCAAAATAACAAGATGAGATCCCTTTCTTACAAACTATAATGTTAAGTAAAAATAGATCTATGTACGATGATTTTCATAACAATAGACATGTAAACAATTGAACACATACACATGAAAGGAATATGCCAATTTATCTATTAATGGAAAGAAAAAATGAAGCACTTACAATCAAATTTGATGTTGCAGCAACTCCTCCAATATCTTTGTTCCAGCCCCTTGTATCTCACACAATCATAATTATGATGTTCTTCAATTCTTTGCCCCTTTTTACTTAATCATAACCCTCACTATATAGTGGTTTGAGGCATAAAAAATTTGATATATCTTGGTAAAATGCCTAAGGATTCAACTCATGATGTTTGTATTTAGAGCCTAGGATGGAGCAAAGAGATATGGCTCAAATCTTTGACCCAAAAAAACTCAAATCTTCCCAAATATTTCCCTTAGAAAAAGGTGGAATAGTTGCAACCTCTTCATTGCTCCCTTAACATTGAGTAAACGGTGACCATCACTTCCTAAGACACTCTAGGGATATGATAGTACATATTTCATCACTCCTTGTGTATGGGAAAGGGGGCAATGATCCTCAAATAGGGCCAACACCTTAAGGAAAAAGATGGTATTTCGACCTTCAAATGATATATTTCTCTTCCAACTTGTCTAGGGAACATGACAAGTACTCCCACATGGTAATGAATTTGTGACACTGAATAAAGTGCATGCAACACTTAGTAAGGTCCATACAACACTTGATAAAGTCCATGTAATACTTAGTAAGGTTCATACAACAATTGATAAGGTGCATACAACACTTACAATACTTAGTAGAATGTGATACATAAGTGTGACACTTACTATTGTGGCAATTTGGCGTGGAACAAAACTGCATGAATACATATTCCATATAACTTGATAGTGACCAATTAACTATTTCATTAATGACTAACCCATTGATACACTAACTTACCTACTGGTGCAAGGTGCGAGCTACCTCCTCTGACAACTCCTCGCCCTCTCTCACAGGATCCTCTTGTTCACGGCCCAAAGAACGTCAATGTTTTTCTATTTCCCTATCGGGAAACCCACACCCACAGTTCACTTCTCTTCAATCCCCTTTCTACACTCGAAGGATTGGAAATTCACGGCTTCGCAATTTCTCTTTTGATCGCTAGGTTCTCGAATCCACGAGACCCAAGATGTAACTCAATGCTGACTTTTTTCTCCACTATCGGAACTTTGGTTCTATCATGTCTTCGCCACTCGCGACACCAAACCCTTGAGTTTCCAACCTCCGATACATGAGATGCCGAAGTGCCAAACCTCATGGTCTCGCTCTCTCACGACTTCGCCACTCGCGAGATCAAATGACTCCTACCTTGACTCCCGAGGCTCGAGACACTGATACTCATAATATCGCTACCTCGCGACTTTTCTACTCACGAGGTCAAATAATTTCCCTGTCGACCCCTGATACCCGAGACGCTGAAACTCCAATGGTTTATGCCACTTGTCTTCCACTATCTCTTGTGGCCCCACGCTACTTACGTAACTCTCAGGAAATTTCTTCTCACACTCTCGCGATTCCCGTGGCCAAATCTTTCGCTCCTTTCTCGCTATAACCCGATAGCCGATCTTGCGACGGATCCAATGACCCCAAATGGAGTGGAATCAACGACTCTGCTTTTTTTAACATCTAGTCTCTCCACGCCTGCACTGAAACCTCCCTGCAACTCTGAGAGATCCAATGATCCATGACAACTCACGGATTCTCCTTGGAGAATACTGACTGTCCGCTCTTCTTTAAGCAGTCTATGGACAAGAAGCATCCCTCCACGAGACTTGTTCGCCAACCTGCGTCTCTTCCTTGCAAGCCTTCCCGGCATGACTTGTCTTATATTGTCCTTTGACGAACTCAAAGGCCTATCCTTCCTGAGCTTTCCTTACAACTTCAAATCTCCCAGAAAGAAATTCTTGCATGCACTCCTTGCGGCAAGTCTCCAACAACATCCAAGTATTGAATTTTTGACTCTGCGCACTCCTGCAGCAGCAGTCTTCGATTCCTCTGCTCAGAATCGCAACTCTGAGACTTTGTCTAGCCTATGCACACCTTGTATGGCTCCGGTGCCAAATATGCACTTCTAAGATGAATGAGAACAAAAGCTAACTCTAATTGAACCCTTCTGTCAAGGCACTCCTTGTGGACAATTCAACTACACTCCTTGTAGAAGTCTCTTGGCTCAAGTAGAGAAACAATTGAAACTCATTCACGATCCCTCTCAGACTTCTATTCAACCATGAAATCACATACACATCACATAATAGAAAATGTATGATAGAAAGAAAACATTCATGAGCATAACATCATAATTACACAGAGAATAATACAAACCATGGATTTGAATCAAAGCTCTCTTCTATTAATTCGAATGCTTGTACATGGGTGTTCTTCATACAATTCTCTGCATGCTCTTGCTCCAATTATTTTACAAATGCACAATGAGGGTGTCTATATCCCGTTTCCCTCTTGGACTCTAAGCTATCAAATCTAGAATTAAATATTCTTATCTACTTACATTAAATCTATTAAATGCCTCATCTACCTAAGGATGAGAGTTATCCGCTCAAGGTCCATTACAATATACAAAGTGCGCTTTCATAAATGACTTCATTAAAAGACTTGCAGAATAATCTCAAAGTGTTTTCAAAATTAGTGCTGGCGCTATCCAGTTGTTCTCCTCTTTTGCGTTGGCTTGCTTGATGTGGGTGATGCTCCTGCATCATACTCCCTCGCTTGAAAAAAATTCATGGGCTCCTATCCATGAGCTCCTGCACGGTTTTTCCATGCTTCTATATGACTGCTTCAGTCTCCCAGCTGGCGTCTTCTACTGGGTGGTTCTTCCACTTGACCAGATACTCAAAATACTGATTCTGCCTGGTCTTTTTACCCACTCTCCTGTCCAGTATGCACTCCATCTGTGGCTTATTTGCTACTGGTAATTGTTTCACCCACTACATTACTGGTTCCTCTATTCTAGTTTCTGCTTCTCCAGCTCTGTATGGGTATAAATCCACGATATTGAATATCGGAGAATCCCGATGCCATCCGACAACTAAATTTCATAAGCATTTTCTCTGAATTTTCTCAAGGCCTTACATGGTCCAATTTTCTTCATCTTGAGCTTATTGTATGTTCCCCTCGGGAACCTTTCTTTCCTCAGATGCACCAGAACTAGATCTCCAAATTCAACTAAAGTTGTCTTCGATGCTGATCTGCTCTGCACTTATACTCATGGTTCGAATCCAGCAGTCGCTGCTTCACCCTGCTGTGAAGTTCTTTCATCGCCTTAGCAAATTCTTCTGCACTAGCGCTGCTAGTCGCAGTCTGTTCTGAATCTTGCAATTCAGAAACTCCTCTTGGTTGCATCCCATATACAACCTGAAATGGACTTTTGCCTGTACTTCGATTCATCGAATCATTGTATGCAATCTCGGCCTGTGGCAATATGTTGTCCCAACTGCTGTGGTGCTCTGTCACCAAGCTTCTCAATAAATCTCCCAGACTTCTGTTGACCACATTTGTTTGTCCATCCGTCTGCGGATGATAAGCAGAACTAAACACCAAGTTAGTTCCTAGCTTCTTCCATAACGTCCTCCAAAAATGACCTATGAATTTTTTGTCCCTGTTCAAAACTATGCTTTTCGGCAATCCATGAAGTTTAACGATCTCTTTGAAAAACAAATTTGTGATGTGCGTCGCATCGCTTGTCTTCTGGCATGGAATGAAATGTGCCATTTTCGAAAATCTTTCCACTACTACAAAGACAGAATCAACACCTCTTTGTGTCCTTGGCAACCCTAATATGAAATCCATGTTAATTGCCTCCCATGGCCTTTCTGGTATGGGCAATGGCTGATAAAGACCTGCATTCTGCTTCCTCCCCTTTAAATGCTGGCAAATCCGACATCTGTCAACAAACCTCTTGACATCTACACACATCCCCAACCAAAAATATGACTCATTTAGCTTCGCGAATGTCTTGTCATAGCCAAAATGTCCTGCCAAACCTTCGTTGTGTTTCTCCTTCAACAGGTTCTCCCTCATGGAGAAAATTGGAATACACAGTTGATTGGATCTGAACAACAACCCTTCCTGGATCATATAGTCTATCCAAGGAATCCTATCTCTGAGAACTGGATTCTTAGTTTCTTCATACGCCTCTCCAAAATCTGCATCACCTGCATACATGTCTCTGAGATTTTCAAAACCTAGTGTTTTGACTCGGAACTTCTGCATCAACAAACATTTCCTGCTCAAAGCATCAACCACTTTGTTAGCAGTACCCGAAATATGCTTAATCACAAATGTGAAATTCTGCATATACTCAACTCATTTTGCATGTTTCTGATTCAACTTCTCTTGTTGAGTCACAAACTGTAATGCATGATTATCACTATACGATACAAACTCTTTCGGGATCAAGTAATGCCTCCACTTCTTCAGTGCCTGTATGATAGCATAAAATTCTTTATCATACGTGGAGTATTTCAGTTTTGCCTCATCCATCTTCTCACTGAAATATGCAACTGGTCTGTCCTCCTGACTTAAGACCGCTCCTATGGAAAATCCGCTCGCATCACATTTCACCTGAAATGTTTTCTGAAAATCTGGCAACACCAACACTGGTTGCTCCGTGATCTTTCACTTCAACAGATTGAAGCTCTTTTTAGCCTCTGCTATCCAGTGAAAATATTTATGTCGCTTCTTCACTGTATCCATCATCGCTGCGCTAATTCCACTGAAATTTCTGATGAATTTTCTGTAGAAACTAGTCAAACCATGAAAAATTCTCACCTCGAACACATTTATCGGTGATGGCCAATTTTTAATCACTTCTACCTTATCCAGATCCATCCTTAACTCATTAGCCAAAATAAAAAAACCCAAATAAATGAGCTCTGTCTTCATAAATGAGGACTTCTTCATATTAATCAACAACTTCTCCTGCTGTAGCTTCTTCATCACTATGGCCAAATGCTTCAGGTGTTCAGCCACTGACTTACTATAAATCAGTATGTCATCCAAGTAAACAATGACAAATTTCCCAATGAATTTCCTCAGGACTTCATTCATCAACCTCATAAATGTACTCGGTGCTTTCGTCAAGCCAAACGGCATGACTAGCCATTTGTACAAACCCTCATTTGTCTTGAATTCTATTTTCCACTCATTGCCTTCTCTCATGTGAATCTGATGATATCTTCTCTTCAAATCTATCTTTGAAAAATAATTTTCCCCACTCAAGCAATCCATCAGATCATCCATTCTCGGTAGTGGAAACCTATACCCGATGGTTATTTTATTAATCGCTCTTGAATCAGTGCACATTCACCAACCTCCATCCTTCTTGGGACTGAGTACTGTTTTAACAACGCACAGACTCAAACTTTCTCTGACCAATCCTTTTTCCATCAAATCCTAGACCTGCTTCTTGACCTCCTCATTCTCTTGCACTGTCAATCTGTACGCAACTTTATTCAATAAACTTGCTCCTGGTATGAGGTCTATGTGATGACTCACACTCCTTACTGGTGGCAATGAATGAGGTAATTCGTCCACTATGATATCAACGAACTCTTCCAGCAGTTCCTGAACCTCATCTGGTAAATCATCCACTCTTTTGCTAGTTAGAATAATTCTCGGCTTCCTGACCACAAAGAATTGTGGATCTTCTTTCTTCTTTACCTCGGCAATAAGTTCCTTCCCACTCATGAGAAGTATTGTGTTGCTTACTTGAGGCTTCACCTCCTTATCCTTTATCGGAAGAAACATATGGGCTCTCCCATTCTTCTCCAGGGTATAAGTGTTCATTCTCCCATCATGAATCACATTTCTGTCATATTGCCATGGTCTACCCAGCAATAAATGACATACATCCATGGGAATAACATCACATAAGATCTTGTCATTATACCCTCCAATTTTAAATTCAACCAAGCATTGTTTTGTAACAGTTACCTGGTGTCCTTTCTGTAGCCATGAAACTCTGTATGGACTGGGATGATCATTCGTCTCCAGCTCCAGTTTCTCTACCATATCAGTGGATACGAGATTATCCGTGCTACCACTGTCAACAATAACCTTGCATACCCTATCCTTGGTCTTGCAAGTTGTTCTAAACAGTCTGGTCCTCTGAACCGAGCTTTCCACCTCCTTCTTAGGTGTCAAAAGGACTTTTCGCATCATAAGCGACCTTCTTCCTTCTGCGTCTTCCCTCTCAACATCTCGCCTCTGTGCTTCTGTGATGTGAGATTCTCCAATGTCCTTCTTTTTCTCTGGACACTCATATGACCTGTGCCCATTCTTTCCACATGTGAAACATGTGATTACTCCACCTCGGCCTCTACCTCGACCTCTGGTACAAGAAAAAGTATTTCCATCAGCATATCCTCCTCGCTGATCATTTTGTTGTCCTCTCTATTCANTTGTCCTTCTTTTTCTCTGGACACTCATATGACCTGTGCCCATTCTTTCCACATGTGAAACATGTGATTACTCCACCTCGGCCTCTACCTCGACCTCTGGTACAAGAAAAAGTATTTCCATCAGCATATCCTCCTCGCTGATCATTTTGTTGTCCTCTCTATTCAACATGTGGCCCTCTCTGTGAGGTTACACCTCTTTCAACTTTACCCTGAGGTTTCTTCCATTCCTCCTTGGGTTTCTGGAATTTGTCTTGGGCAATTGCCTTGCCTCTGGGCTGACTTCTGCCTCGCCCCTGCTGTCCTTTCTTACGGCCCAGCTTCTCCTTGGATTTCAGAGCCATCTGATAAGCATCCTCCACCTTCCTGATGGTAACCATGCTTAATTCATCCTGAATGTCGTATCTCAGACCATTCAAATATCTAGCAACCTTCTCATCATCGCTCTCCCAATGACCTGCTCTGATGTTCAGTCGATAGAATTCGTCAGTGTATTCTTTCACTGTCACGAGATTTTGTCTCAGGTTCTGCATTCGCCTAAACAAATAAATTTGATAGTCTCTTGGGATGAACTTTGCCTTCATCTTCACAATCATTTGATCCCAACTCTTGATCTTTTGCTTACCTTTGTAGCATCTGTCAGCTTGTAGCTCGTCCCACCACAGTGTTGCATGACCTTTCAAGCGCGTGACAGCATGCTTGACTTTCTTATCCTCTTCGATATCCTCATAATCAAAGTAGGTGTCAAGAGCTCTAATCCAGTCTAGTAGCTCCTCGGCATCCAGATTTCCCTCATAAATTGGAATGTCCATCTTTGCCTTCACACCCATCCTGAAAATCACTGGAATGTCCAGCTTCCTCTTCAACTTCGGAATCACTAGAATCTCCAGCACTGACTCACACATTTTTGTGTTGTCTCCATGTCTTCGAGTCTTTCTCGGAGATCTCTCATATGCCTTTCCATTTCTGGATTTTCTGTCGGCCTACCTCTTCTTCACACCTCCCTATCTTCTGGGTCAGGTGATTGTCTTTCTCTCCTTAGTGGCATGGAAACTTCCTTTCTTCTTCTTTGCTACAGAAAGCAAAGAATAATTTCCCGGTCTGATACCACTTGGTGCAAGGTGCGAGCTACCTCCTCTGACAACTCCTCACCCTCGCTCACAGGATCCTCTTGTTCACGGCCCAAAGAACGTCAACGGTCTTCTATTTCCCTATCAAGAAACCTGCACCCATAGTTCACTTCTCTTCGATCCCCTTTCTGCACTCGGAGGATCGAAACTTCGCGGCTTCGCAAGTTCTCTTTTGATCTCTAGGTTCTCGAATCCACAAGACCCGAGATGTCAGTCAACACTGAATTCTTTCTCCACTATCAGAACTTTGTCTCTATCGCATCTTCGCCACTCGTGACACCAAAACCTTGAGTTTCCAACCTCCGATACACGAGATGTCGAAGTGCCGAACCTCGCGGTCTCGCTCTCTCGCAAATTCACTACTCGCGAGATCAAATGACTCCTACCTCGACTGCCGAGGCCCGATACACCGATACTCACAATATCGCTACCTCGCAACTTCGCTACTCGCAAGGTCAAATAATTTCCCCGTCGACTCCCGATACCTGAGACGCCGAACCTCCGATGGTTTATGCCACCCGTCTTCCACTNCTAAGAGATCCAACGATCCACGACAACTCGCGGATTCTCCTTGGAGAATACTGACCGTTCGCTCTTCTTTAAGAAATCTATAGACAAGAAGCGTCCCTCCACGAGACTTGTTTGCCAACCTGCGTCTCTTCCTTGCAAGCCTTCTCGGCGCGACTTGTCTTATATTGTCCTTCAACGAACTTGAAGGCCAATCCTTCCTGAGCTTTTCCAACAATTTCAAATCTCCCAGAAAGAAATTCTTGCACGCATTCCTTGCGGAAAGTCTCCAACAATGTCCAAGTATTGAAGTTTCGACTCTGCGCACTCTTGCAGCAGCAGTCTTCGATTCCTCTGCTCAGAATCACAACTCTGAGACTTCGTCTAGCCTGCGCACGCCTTGCACGACTCCGGTGCCAAATCTGCACTTCTGAGATGAATGAGAACAAAAGCTAACTCTAATTGAACCCTTCTATCAACGCACTCCTTGCGGATGATTCAACTGCACTCCTTGCAGGAATCTCTTGGCTCAAGTAGAGAAACAATTGAAACTCATTCACGGTCCCTCTCAGACTTCTATTCAACCATGAAATCACATACACAACACATAAAAGCAAATGTATGACAGAAAGAAAACATTCATGAGCATAACATCACAATTACACAGATAATAACAGAAACCATGGATTTGAATCAAAGCTCTCTTCTATTAATTCAAATGCCTATACATGGGTGTTCTTCATACAATTCTCTGCATGCTCTTGCTCCAATTATTTTACAAATGCACAATGAGGGTGTCTATATCCTGTTTCCCTCTTGGACTCTACGCTATCAAATATAGAATTAAATATTCTTATCTACTTACATTAAATCTATTAAATGCCTCATCTACCTAAGGACGAGAGCTATCCGCTCAAGTTCCATTACAATATACAAAGTGCACTTTCATAAATGACTTCATTAAAAGACTTGCGCAACAATCTCAAAGTGTTTTCAAAATTAATGCTGGCGATGTTCAGTTGTTCTCCGCTTTCGCATTGGCTTGCTTGATGTGGGCGATGCTCTTGCATCACCTACCCACTAATTGGTGAAGAATATAATCCACTATAACACTAATTACTATCTAAATTACGACTAAATTACCAGTAACTTACTCACAATTTAATGCACTAATCATTGTTAACTCATCTAAAAATTAGAAATAAACAATAACCTGCTAATCAATTACCACATTAACTCAACAAAATACTAACTAATAAATTAATAATCCATTAATCATGTTAATTGCTAATATGCTAACCACTAACCCACTAATCCATTAAACCCTCTAACTATCCACTCTCTATAAAACTAAGAGCACCAATGTTTTTTAATTTTTTTTTTCAACATTTAAAACATTTTACAATAAAATGCCATATTTAGAAAATACACATTTAGAGTTATTTGATGAGAAAATAACTTATTTAATTAAAAATAAATAAATGAAGTATATTTTAATAAAAATAAAATAAATATGTATTGATTTCTTTATTATAATTAATATATTTATCTATAAATTAAAAATAACATAGGTTTACTAATTTTGAAATTGTTTTCATTTGCTAAAAATATGTAAAGGAATCAATTGTAAACCACTTGAAAAAATGTTTTTATTGCATCAAAAGACACCTTTTACAATTAATTCAATATGGGGGAGATGTGTAATTTGGTAACATTTAATAATAATAATAATAAAAGTTTCAATGACAACCATAAATAAAATATTCCAATGCCCACCTTTAATAAAATATTTCAATATCACATATATATAGATACTTAGATAGAGCAACTTATGTCAATTGGGTTTAGCTGATGTAGTTGGGAGGAATGTTCATTATCCTTTCCATCTAAGTTTGATTCCCGCAATTAATATGTTAAACTAAAATATATAAATATTAAATGAAAAGAAATAAAAAAAAAATCCCCCAAATGTTTCCATTTCTTGAAGAGGTAGTTTATAAAAATAATTGAGGTGGGCTCTAATTCATCTTCTATAGAAATTTTGAAATCACATACCTATGGAAACCCATAAATTCAATGCAAGCAAGGGATCTGTAACCCCACCTCGACAACATTGTTAAGGAAATATCAAGACACCACTACCCGTGATGACATTACCCAAGGTAATAAACATGGGATGAAGGGAAATATTTCCTAACGATAATCCTATATTGTCTTGAGATGAGCCTGACCCATAACACCCTCAGGAAACACCAAAATGAGGCTTTGATCACCACTCATTAATAATGGAATCACCTCTTAGAGAGACACTATGTAGTTGATAGGGTTCCTTAAGGGTGACAAATCATCATTATCATGTATTCTTATAAATTAGTTCGAGAGACACTATGTAGTTGATAGGGTTCCTTAAGGGTGACAAATCATCCTTATCATGTATTCTTATAAATTAATTCACTATAGTAGTATCGAGCAAGGGTTCCCCTACAACATTGGGTTAGTCTTAGGCACAACCCGAGCTAGACACTTGCCTCACACCTTAGGTCAAAAGGGGAATCTATTTCAGGGTATTTACTATAATCACCAAATATTTCACACTTCAAATATTAGGATAGGATTTCGTGCTAGATTTAGCACAGACATTTTCCTAGTATCTCCACCTGACTAACCAATCTAAAAAGAAAAGTTGATTGGTGTCAATTTTTTTCTATATTTTTTACTTTTATTTCTTTCATTGATATGACTCAATATTGGGGGTCATATGCGGATCACATTTCCTAATGTGTTTTTGATATCATCCCAACCCTCTCTCAAACTACATTGAATAGGGATGTGATAATGACCATAACCGTAAAACTATTTTTTACGTTTATTTTTGTCGTTGATATGACTGAGGATTGCGGGGTCATAGGTGGATCACATTTCCTAATTTGTTTTTGATATCATCCCAACCTTCTCTCAAACTACATAACTACATTGAATGGTGATGCCACAATGACTATGACCATCTTTTTATGTATTTTTCTTAGAAATAACTTTCTTTTAGTATTACGGTTGGGCTGATAATGACATTTATATGACATGATGTCAAAATAATATCTTAGAATGATCATACTTTCACTTGATTTGAATTTTAACGTCATTTTCTGAACATTTTCTCTATAAGAGTTAAGAATGCCATTATACCCATAGTTCAAAATATCTATTTCTTGACATGTGCTTTCCAACTATGTTTATTGGAAACATCATTACAATTGACATTGTTAGGAATCATTAAACTAATGGGAAAGATCCATACTTTTCATTGGATTCCCTCAAAACATATGAAAGTGTAATAACGTTTAAAACATCAATAAAAATAGGTGAATACAATTAAATCGATTTTCTTCTTCTTATTATTATTATCATCATCATTATTATCTTTATGTTCTAAATAGATATCCTTAACATCGTCGTTATCTTGATGTTCTAAAATATATTTTTTTCAATGCAATCTCAATCCTTAAAACATTATCAATCCTTAAAATATTGATAAAAAAACATATACATGAAAAAATCAACACATCAATGTCAATATATATCAACATTAAAGAGAAACTTTTACTATGCAATCCCCATCTAATGATGCTTTGACTATTCCCTCTCAAAAACATTTCCATCTTTGTAAAAGAATATTACAAGAAGTCTCAAGTTCAACATGGAAAATGAGGACCGTATATGTTATTAGTACCCCAATGAAAATGATGATGATTCAATGTTTTTGAGATACTACAACCATATATGGTGCTTTACTACCCATCTTAATCTTGGTATCATAAGTAGCACTATTTTGTACCAATGGTACCAACATCTTCAAAGGGTAAAATATAACACTATAAGATACGTATCATAGTAAAATTCATTTTTTATATAGTTTTATTTATTTTAAAAAGCCTTAGTACATAAGGAAAGACGATATTTTATTAAAGGAGGATTTTTTGAATGTACTTTTATTTATTCTTTGGCCAAATTAAATTTTACTTTCAATGAAGGCAGTTTTAGAGAGGTTATGAAATGTACAGAATATAGAAGTCATACAACACTTTTATTTACAAACATGTTTGTACCTATGTCATTTTCTCGTTGAGTCAAAATTTCACTTTTCATAGGACATGTCTTAGGTGATTCTAGAACATAATAACTTCTATTCAAAATATATTTTGTACTTGGGTCATACAGTAGATGAATAATATAGATAACAATACATGTACAATACGTTTGTAAATAGATGTGTGGTAGTTATTTTCTATTCAAAATATATTTTGTACTTGGATCGTACAGTAGATGAATCATATAGATAATGATACAAGTATAATATGTTTATAAATAGATGTGTGGTAGCTAGCATTTTAAAGTATATTTGTGTTTCATAATCACTACATAAGTGACCCATTGAAAGAATTTTTTTAACTCAGCTAGAGAATGATGCAAATAATAAAACTATTGTAAACAATGGTGTGGTAACTTTTCTAGATTATATTTTTACTTCATAATTAAGCCAAAGTTTCACTTATGATATTGGATGATAATTAAATATGACTATTGAATACTTAAAATACTCTTAAAAACCTTAATTAGAATCCACTTATTCTTAAGAAATACATAATGAGACACAACACTAAATTTAAGGATGATGTCATAAGAATTAATAACTATATATATATATATAGAGAGAGAGAGAGAGAGAGAGAGAGAAAGAGAGAGAGAGACTTACAAAGAATTGGTGACTGTGACAGTTAATTTCTTAATTATGCATTGATTCTATTATCCTCTTTGCAAGCTCAATAATCCATTCACTTTCTCTTTTCCAATATAGATTTGTTGATCTACATATGTCAGTGAAAAGTTAAGTTGTTAAATATGATATAATCCTATTATCCTCTTTGCAATATCAATAATCCATTCATTTTATTTTTCACTTCATATTTGTTGATGTACCTAGATTATTAGTGCATCTTTCAAGCACCGTTGAACTCCTTAATCATTAAGATGTAGATGTTGTAGTGACATTTCTTTTTTGAAGTATTTTAACAAACCATTCTTGTTGGAAGCCCTTGCGAAGGAGGTCAAAGACAGAAAATCATGAAGTCAATCATATTCTGATGCCATAGATTTCTTAATGTAGTTAAATCCCTGAAAAGTTTTTTCACATTTTCACAATAAAGAACAACATCCTTTAACAATCATAATTCCTTCAAAATTAATGTTAACATTGACCTGTGATTATTCAAGGGAAAGATTAATAGTGAAACCTTTCACAAATTAATGAAAAGAGGAAAGATTAATAGTGAAACCTTTCACAAATTGATGAAAATACTTGAGTCCATTCCTTAGAGTCAAGAACTTTAGTGACACATAAAAAATCATGTTCACCATAGCTGAATTGGAGCTAGTGGCATTCAAGTAGTTTGAGTCTTTCATTCTGCAATCCAAATACTGTAGAAAGACAATCACAACTTAAATGATGTTTGTGGATGTAAAGACACTCATCGTTACGACTACATGCGACGCAAAGAAAAAAAAAATTAATAAGGAAGGCAACAACGACAACAATTAATCAACACAACTTGATGACGAACAAAATGCACACAAATAAAGCAACATACAACAATGATCTGACATACTAGCACATCATGCAACTGGATGAAACATGTGATAATTAACAAAAGAAAAATAAAAACGACTACCCTCTTGTCCTACACTGCAAGGTTAGGACCTCCAGGACACATAAAAAATGCTCAAGCCCAGGTTCCCATCAATTTCACAATTAAGGTCTCAAGGTTGGCGACTATTATAAAGAACAAGGAGGTATCTAATCCCACTAATACCATCAAGCAGAAAACCCAAGATCAACAATCAATATCACTAACCAAAAATTATGGTGCATAAGTAATAAGATTATAAACCAATTATAAACAAATCACATCAATTATTTAATGGCACAGTATTGAGCTAATTACATGATCAATAATATGTCAACATTAAATTCAAGGTGTAAGAGAATCATCAATTTATTGCATGGCACAAGGACTAATCATTGAACCATCTATACAACCGGATTATCCCATAGCACAAGGAAGGGTAAGATTATACATTCATTTAAAAAAAAAAAGTAAGTTCAATCTTCTTAACGATCCATTGATTTAACACCATTGTTACATTATGTATCCGCCTTAATCCATTCAACCATATATTAATCCATCAATCATCAAAGCAATTGAGAAAGTGCATAAGGCATTAGAGAATAAAAATTAAGCAAGCATATGTACGATATTGTAACAGGTAGAGATTTGATTCTAATCAACACTGGTAACTTGTGATGGTCAGGTTCAATCAAGGTCTAGCATCACTTATAAAGTGATTCAAACTCCTGCAACAAGTATGAATTTTCAGTAGCTCACTATATAACTTAATGGTTTGAATCATATTAATTAGAATTATACTAAGAATTCACTGCTAAATTTCATATCCAATTATAAGATCTCGTAAAAAGGATTGAATCTTCTGGAGAAGTACCTAAAGTTCCATACTACTTGAGTGTCCCTTTTATACATTTCTAGGAAATCGATTATACATATAAATTAGCAAGAATTCAAGTTACCTTACTTATACATTAAAAATCAAGACGAAAACTTATTAAGCGCAATATAAGGACCGCATACTACTTCCATTTCATATTTGATGATATATAAGAGGATCATATTATACTAAGTAGTAAGTAGGGATATCATGCTAAAATTGCATCTTCATGGGAAGGAACTAAGAAGATCACTCGTGCTAAGCAACAATAAGATTCCATGCCATAATACAAATGCCTTAAAGGAATTAAAGGAATATCAACTTAAGTTTAACTGTGCAAAATAACTCAAATGCTAATTTAATCGCAATAGTAATAAAATCGCTAATCAAATGTTAATCAAATCACAGTAGTAATTCTAATCAAATGCTAATCAAATTCTAATCAAATCGTGATAGTAATAATAAAATCGCTAATAAAATGCTAATCAAATTGCAGTAGTAATGATAAAATCGCAGTAGCAATGCTAATCAATCAAATCACAGTAGTAATAATAAAATCACTAATCAAATGCTAATCAAACTGTAGAAGTAGACATAAATGTCAAATCAATCACAATAGTAATGATAAAATCGCAGTAGTAAGAATAAAATCACTAATCAAATGCTAATCAAATTGCAATAGTGGTAATACAATGCTAATCAAATCGCAATAGTAAATGATAAAATCACAGTAGTAGATACATTAAGCACAATAATCAAAATCCCTGACTATCACGATCATCACAAGGAATCATAGTAATGAATATATGTACTGTAAGCACAAAAATCATTCACGCATAAGGTGAAAATATAGTAAAGAAATGTAGTGAATAATTCCCAATACATCGCTGGGTGGGTAACATGAATTTTCTGAGGAAAGGAACATAAATATGGCTCAGAAATAAGGAGGAAATTTCACTGTACACAGTAAGGAATTTGTTGGGCAGAGAAATTATCCTTCACTTATTATCCATGCACATGAAAGCAGGTCATTTGAATCTAAATCTTTCATATCAGAGTGAAAGACTATCGATTTGGCTCCTAGCCGACTTCTCAGGCACAGACTAATAACTTAAGGATAAGAACATAATATAAAAACACAATTTCCTTGTATTAAAAACAATAAAAACATAGAGTAAAATAAAATAATGGCCTGACAACCAAAACATAGTCTTCCTCGGTAATAATACAACGCAGTAATAATCCCAACCAGAACTGGAAACCACAATTAAATGCAGTAATAAAAGAAAGCTCAAAAAAGAAAATGTAGTGACCCTTTTACAACATGATGCACTATTGCCCATATAAAAATTTATATGCATAACTAAACGAGTCTTTTTCTTTTAAAAACATCTACTCAAGCGAGCCTTCGACAATGAAGAAATCCATGAATAAGAAATTGAGCTATTATTTAATACAAATTATGCACATGCGTACCGTAGCTAAATGCGAAGAACCATAAGTGACTATCTCACACTCACGCTTTGTCCAACTCCAACTTGTCGATCGATGAGACTGCACCGATACCTCCCAACCAACGCTAGGGGCACTCTTCTTTCCCTTGAGCCCCCGAGCCACAAAGGGACACACACACAATACCATATAATGATAGCACCCATCTCTCCTCACAAGTTCAAGCTACCACTCGTTACCTGAGATGGGTATCCCAACTCCCACAAGAGAAAGTTCAACCAAGATAAGATTTCAGCACCGTAACATTACACAAGCCAAATTTGATCCATACTCCTTGACCATCTCTTTTATAGAGTTTCTTATTCATTAGTTTCCCAAACCCTCATTAGATTCCTTTTTCATTTATTTAATTAGGAAAAACCTCCCTCATACACATGTCTCCCAATCCCCTAGTTGCACCATAAAATCAATTTTATTAATTATTTGAATATTCCTATTTCCCTCAGCCATGTAAACGTGTTCCTAAAAATTCTCCTCGGTTTCCCAATATTCCTTTCTATTTATTAAATGACTTAAGCCTTACTTAATTCCTAATTGAGTTCATAAATAGAAAGTCCCAAAGGCTAGATTCCTTACTAAGTTGGACACCCCCCTTTTTCTGTAAGTTTCCTTTTCTTTTAAGTTTCCCCCTTTTTCTTTTTAACTAAAAATCAATTTAGTAAGTGTAGATAAAAACAACCATTTTCCCTTTTTCCTTTTTAACTAAAAATCAATATAGCAAGTGTAGATGAAAACAACCATTTACCCCTTTTAATAAATTTAATCCTCCATTTTAATTATTTATTTTAGCAATTAAAGTTTGAATTTCTTTACCCCCTTCTTGTTATATGTCTAATTATTTTTTTTCATAGGTTCTATTTAGACCTAGGTTTTAAATTCACTAGGCTTGGCGACAGTGTAACAACCCCATTGTTACAACTACAAGCAAAGAAAAAAGTGCAGATTTTTTATTTATTTATTATTTTCTCTAAAACAGGATGAAAACAACGATTACAACTAAAAAACATATCTAATGGTGAGCACAACACCTGTAGAATAGGAAAGAAACAACTATGACTCAATGCACTGGCACAAGACCAACTGGGAAAAACATGCGTAAAACAACAAGGATAAATGACTACCCTCTCGACACAAACATGACAATGCCTACAGATAAGGGACAACATCCCCCTCCCGACACAACGACCTTGATGACCAATGACTAGAACCTCAAGGCGTGTGAACCAAACGCATGAAGGCATTCAACCCATGTGCCAAAGCAAGCTTACAATGCTCAATAACCCTCATAATTAAGGCACTGACTCTGGCCAAGTTATCATTCACCACTATCCAATAGGGAGCACAATGATCCCCTGATCAGGAATCATGCACCCAGGTGATAAATGCGTCAATAGCCTTGGCACAGCATATCCTAACGGGACCAAGGAATCAAGAAAAACCATCACACTAGGAGCCGAAACAACTGACAAGAAGACTACGCTTGCACCCCAAGTAGCCAGTCGACAAGACAAAAGATGACGTCATTCGAAGGAAGCGAAAGCTAAAACATGACTTCACCAACAACCCGACCATTCATCAAGTCTAAACTAGTCAACAATTACAATCTATTTTAACATTGATTACCAATCTAAATGTAACAACCCTTGATTAATAAGTATAATTAATTTAAAAAAAAAAATTATTATTAGCTGAACTATAATTATTTATTAAAATAACCTTGACTAATTAATTGTTATTAATTAGTTATTCTTGATTATGACTAATTTAAGTATAATTAACTCTTTAATCAATATGGTTAATGATTGATTTAATTATTAATTAATTAATTAAGTATTAAATTAATGGTTAATAATAAAAATATAATACTAATTTAAGTTACGTTCCCGTAAATGGGATAAGGCATTTAATAATGGGATAAGGTCTTTAAGAATGGGATAAAGTATTAGGTGGGGGAGTTAATGAAGGGAAGGCGGTGAAGGAGGAATAAGGGGGGGAAATGGAGTTGAGAGGGGATTCATTCTACGAGAGGGGAGAAAGGATTTTCGGGAGCTTGAGCATTGACATAGTGGAAATTACAGTGCACCGGGGGGCTGCTGGAGGTTTTGGGCTCGGAGGGCTAGGATATCCGTTGATATCCTAGGGCTAGGCACTACTAGTCGGCAGGGAGGTTGGTTTTGGGTGGTGTCCTAAGGAGCAAGCTAAGGAAGCAACCGGCAGCATCAGGTTCAGGTTTGAGTTATGAATTGTTTTGAATAAAATTTAAC
>JASDQU011401367.1:26529-59762 GCA_032191745.1 Picea mariana | reverse complement strand
GTGAACCTGTTTATGACGATTTCCTGCCATAAGATCAGATTTTAGACTCTTCTTTGTTTCATGAAAAAGATATGGCTGCCATGTTCAATGATCCTGAGCATCATGAACCAGAACATAGAGTAGTCATGGATGTTTTAAAACCTCAGTTTGATATGTTTTTCCAAGACCCTTTTGCTGATCTTTTAGATTCATTTAATGGAGGAGTATTCTATGTCATGAGCATTTGGTCACAAGAATTGATGAAAGGTTTGAAAATCCATGACCACCAACAAGTCGGATGGGGATTGTCAATTTCTTTTTTCAGCCTGCTCGAAGAAAGTGTAAAAAAATTTCCAATGAGAAGACAATTATTGGATTGGCTTCATTGGCATTTTCGTATCGTTTGATTCTGGAAATATTTCAGTAGTTAGAGTAGGTGATGTATATAAATAAGCTTGACTTCAAGCACTAGATTGCAGCGGTAGTTTTCAATATGNTTGAATCCAGTATGGTTTTGTAATAAGCAGTTTTTCGTTTGGTTTTGTAATAAGCAGTTTTTCGTTCCGCTGAGATGCCAGTAAAGGGACAGTGTTCAGGATTTGATAAGTATGATTTCGGGAAGCCAGATGGATGAAGGAACTTGGTCTATGGTTCTCGGAACTTTCAGGAAAGCACCATCCCTAGTTGGAGCCAATGTTGTAATAGATATTAAATTTGACTATGTTTCCCAAAGTACAAATCGGTTCTCATTTATTCATATTAACAAGGGGTTTTGGAATTGGACATTTTGGTCATGGTCGTTACCGAGTCATTACTGAGAGGACTCGAAATCGAGACTGGATAGAAAATGGATATAATAGCAACATTTTTACTCACAAAGAGGACAATGCAGATTTCCACACTGATGATATCTTGTTTTGAGATCCCAACACTATTATAGACAGTGACGTATGCAGGCAGATTGCTTTCATCTGCTCCCGTGAATAGTGGACTCAATTTCATCTTTTGAGGCAAGTTCCACAAGTGAATTAACTGCAACTAGCCCACATCGATTTTCTCTTTCTCCACAACAAAGCAAGGTTGGATCTATTATGTTTTCCATAGCTCAGATTAGCAAAGCGACTCGCAATTTTTCACCATCATTAAGGATTGGTCAAGGAGGCTTTGGAACAGTTTATAAAGGTCAGCTGGATAATGGCCAAGTTGTTACTATCAAATGAGCTAGGAAGGATACGTTTGAGACACGTCTAACAACAGAATTCAGGAATGAAGTTGGAATGTTGGCTAGAATAGAGCATTTGAACCTTGTGAGACGGATTAGAGTTTGTGAGCAGGAGAAAGAACGTATTCTTGTAACCGAGTATGTTACCAATGGCACTTTAAGAGAGCATCTAGATGGGCAACGAAGAACATTTTTGGACTTATCAACACGCTTGGACATAGTAATTGATGTTGCACATGCCCTCACATATCTTCACCTATATGCAGATCAACAGATAATTCATCGAGATGTAAAATCTTCAAACATTCTCTTGGCCGAAAATTTCTGGGCTAAGGTTGTTGACTTTGGATTTTTCAGAATTGGTCCAGCAGAAGCAAATGAAACCCATATTTCATTCAAGTTAAGGGATTGGAAAGACATATTGCGAGAGAGGATTTCTTCGAGTTCGCAAAGGCTATATGAGCATATGGAAGACTAGCCACGGATCCTGTCAATTTAACCAGACATTGTGCTCAAAGGCAGCCTTGGGTGAAGTGCGAGCATTGCATGGCGTAAGTTCAAAAGGTACGTTCCCAGGGAGTGTATGAGAGGGAAATATGGATGGTGAGAAAGATGACGATTTCCAGCAATTAAGGAGTGGACATGCACTGGAAACTGAGATGTTGACTTGTGACAATCCTCAAGCTGTTGTGAATAGTGCTGTGACCGAAGGTGAAACTAAAAAATTTCAAAGAGAGTTTGATGCTGCTAGAGAGAGTTTCCAAAACATTCCTGCAGCACTGCGTATGATGCCCAAAATGGATCCATGTGGAGCATATTGTCAAAGAGCATAGATATCCAGAAAGCTGCTTACAGTTTCAGTATGATCCTGAGTTCCCTATAAGAGGGCATTTTTATGAAAAAAAGAATGGATGTTTATTGAAGTTGGACTTTTTCCACAATATCGAACCTGATGGATGCTACTATGGACGCCGTAAGATGAGCAAGGAAGATATTGAACACATGTGAGTAGAGATTATGCTTCTAATCTTGTTGGTCTTATGGACCTGTTTTGCTTTAGCGAGGCATGCCTTATATAAGATATTATTCAGCATTTTGTTAATGCAAGGTTGGACTTTGATGCATGTTATGTTTACGAGGATGTGAAGCGCGCAATCGGATATGTTCATCTAAGTGGGCTTGTTCATAGAAGAATTCTTGCAGAGCCAGATAAATATATGATGGAGGGATGCACTTTATGTTCCAGGTGCTATGACATGGAGAAGGATATTGTAACATTTTCAAAGGTCAATGCATTCCAACCTCATACAGTTTATTGATGACTCGGATTGTTTGTTTCGTTGTTTTCATTGCCAAAAAATATTCCTTTGGAACCGACGTATGGGAGCCAATCATTCCACGCTCGCATGCCATGATTATGGGCCGTTTTTACCTTTGGCAAATCCATTATTCCAATTCGTGTTCTGCAATCTATGAATATATTCCCAGAGAATAATCAGGCAGCGACATAAGCGTTTCAAAGAGCAGACCAGCATCAAAAGAATCATCAATAACCCACCTACCAAATCGATTAGTAACGGCTGACAGAGCATCTGGCGATTGCCAAATTCCATCAAAATGCGTCAGAACACTACAGAGGCATCGAGAGAAGAGATAGTGGTGATCGAAGAGGCTATGGAGGTTTTAGAAACCCTTGTTTTGCCATGCATCGGCTCCTTCACCGAACATCTCATTCTCCTTGGCGATCACTTGCAGTTGCGTCCTTCTGTTGCAGAATACGAATGCATGGCGAGTTGCTCTGAGATATGCCCTCCCTGCAAGAATCATTGCGAGAAACATTGTCTGCATAGCTATCAACATTTCTAGTTACTGGTTGTTTAATTCCCGTCCGAATCTAGTCCTGTACAGAACGGTTGGTCCGGCATTGGCCGATTGCTACCTTTCTTGAAATGATGTTAACTGTGATTTTGGAGCTCACTGATTAATTCTTTAAGATTTCATGTAAGCTCAGGTGATAGCCGAATTCATTGGAACATTCATTCTGATATTTGCCGGGACAACAACCTCCATTTTCAACCAAAAAATCGACGGCTCTATTAGTCTTCTAGGGCTGGTAGCTTCAGGCAGCTTGGCTATAATGATCGTCATATTGTCAACTGGCCACATATCCGGTGCTCATGTCAATCCATCCCTAACGCTTGCATTTGTAGTTTTGCGTCAGTTTCCTTGGATTCAGGTTCCGGCATATATGGGAGCTCAGGTGCTTGGTTCCATATGTGCATCGTTCACCCTGAAGCTAATATTTCATCCATTCAGGAGCGGTGGGGTTACGATTCCCTCAGGGAGCTATGCCCAGGATTTTGCTTTGGAATTCATTATCACTTTCAATCTCATGTTCGTGGTTACAGTAGTAGCCATAGACATTCGCGCTGTGGGTGAACTTGCAGGAATCGCAGTAGGCACTACGGTCATGACTACTGCTCAATAGGAAGATACTGTATACATTTTAAGACTACACCTGATTTTTAATAACATAGTCATTGTAAGTATTAAATGGATGCCATCAACAGAATTGCTGTCTATTGTCCATTTAGAAGTCTAAGAGAGGCACTGTGTCATGCATGCTGTATTATTCTTGTTTGTAAAACTAATAGAGATTTGTCCTGGAGTGAGAGAGGAAAGAAGAGGGAAATGAAGGACAGTCCACCTAGAGTGATCAGTCCTAGGCATTGGTGGGAAACCTTCACAGATGTTTGGAGGTTTCAAAACAAAATCAAACGCAAAAATTTATCCCAGCTGAAAGTACTCCACTTAGTAACGGTTCAGAACAACTGGCGGTCGCGAACCATGAAGGCTAACTGTTTCAGATTCCTGGAATGCCTAGAGTCTCATTTTTTTCTTCTTAAAAGATGGATGTATGTAAGATTCAACAGGGGGGGCGCATGAGCGCAGCATTGGGAGAAAAACCTCTATCAAGAGAGTTTCATTGTAATGACTGAGTTTCTTGTAAAACCAGATTGGAGTAATAAAGAAGATCTGTTATTTGCGACCGTGAGATTCATCATGGTCGATTTCTTTCAGTATGTTTTTCTTCTCTTTCAGATGTGTTAAAACTGTTTGGATTTCATTTATGTGTTTCCTTACTCGCAGCTGAAATTGTCTTACCATAGCTTTATGTCTTCCTTAACCCATTACGACTGCATTACGTTTTGTTTTCCTCTAACCGATGTGCTTCGTTATACTTTAGTACGACCACTACTATAACGAAAAGATTTGGGTTTTCTGTAAGTGTTTATTGCCTTTCCTCTGCACCAGCTATCAGCTGTGTAAGACCAATTTGCATTTTCAGAACTCTACATGTATCCTTTTCTATGTTGGCCTTTCCTTTTCTTTCCCCTACCGCATCATGATTTATCAAAGCGCTGAAAGATAGACTCACTTTGCCTCACTTTCCGCAAGTTATTTGATCTCTGCTATTGTCTCTTTTTCTCGGTTTTCATTTGACTCCATGCCCAATAGACCTTTTCCCTATTTTAACACCCAAACTCCAAAAATATAAGACCATCATTTACCCATAAATCTGCCCACCTTTTTCATGCTATTTAAATTCCTATTGTGAGATTTTTTGAGAGATCCCTCTCGGGTTGGAAGGGGCAGCTCCCAATCCAAAGTGGTTCGAGGTTGCCTCGGGATTGATTTACTGCAGCCCATTTTAGTTTTGAGTGTCAACACCCTCGACCCTTATTTATACTAAATATGTCGATCAAGAGAAGCATATAGAGGAAGATCCTTCTAGAAGCGGAAGCTTCTATTAGGTCTTCTTACATCTGCCTTATTCTATTTTGTTGAAAGGCCTTATTAATATTGACCTTTATTACATCCGAATATATTGATCTACCTATGTGCGGGTTAGGACCCTAACACAGGTTGAGGTACAGGTTGGTTCATGGTTGATGCACTTGTTTATGGTACAAGTTGATTACAGGTTGAGGTACAGGTTGATCCATGGTTCAGGTTTATTAGTATAGGTTTACAACAATATATCTCATAGTGATAGTGTGATAGTGGTTCCATCATTCTACTTCTACTTCAGGGTGGTAGGAAGGGGAAAGGGCATGTGGTTGTATCCACCTTCCGGTTGTAGCCAGAGAACATAGGGGTTGTAGCTCCCTTTTGGTTGTAGCCAGAGAATTGGGGAGTTGGAGCTTCCCTGAAGTTGTAACCTGAGAAACTAAGGGGTTGGAGCCTCCTTCCAGTTGTAGCTGGAAAACAAAGGAAGTTGGTGCTTCCAATGAATGTAATTCTTCAAGACATATAAGAAAAAGCATTCCGTGGTTTTCTCCCGCTTTGGGTTTTCACGTAAAACACTGGTGTACTGTGTATGTGTATGATTGTTCTTTTGTTTATTGCTTATTTACTCTGCAATTATTGGATGAAAATGCTTCATTGATATAACACTTGGATTATATGGTTAAAAAGGATTAAATTGATCTATTACTGATTCACCCCCCCTCTCAATAATCCAACAGAGGGATGGCTTGTTCAAAATCCGGGTAGAGATTGGAGGAGAGGAAATCCTGATCCAAAATTTGAAAAATCTCTGGATGAGTGGCTAAAGGTGGATTTTTAAACAAGGATCACAACATCAAAGGCGAAGGAGGAAACTAGGGGTACATCAACCATGTACATCAAACCTGTACCATATCATGTATCAACCATGTACCAAAACTTGTACCATATGATGCATCAACCATGTATTGAAACCTGTATCATATCACGTTAGGGTTGTTGACTAATTCAAAACCTGTACCATATCACGAACATTATAAGATGTCGTCAATGAAGTGCCTCAATCATAACCAATATATCCACAATACTAAGATACCAGTATATCCAATATGTGATACTAATCAATGTGCCATAACATCTCTAAGGTTCACCTCAACATGTACCAACATCACCAAGATATGTACCTCATACATGTACCAAGAATATGCCTCACACCACACACCAAATATGTGCCTCAAACATATACCAATGCCTCAAAAAGATACCAAAGGCATGACCATCACATCATCAACAAGTAATGAATATGTACCTCAATCCTTGTGCCAACATCCATAAACCACGTACTAAGAGATACCATCAAACATGTTCCATACCACTCATATACCATATAACAAACCATATTCCAAGTATCCAAGATGTTCCTCTAACAATGTATCATACCATCACCAAGGTGTACCATGAACAATCACTAACATGACATGCCTCAAGCATGTACCATAACAACATAAGAATAAGCCTAAAAAATAACACATAAGCATACCTCTGATCCTGTAGCTGACCTGATACACAATATTACAGACCTGTAGCTCTTCCTCAACTTCAACAACAAGATAATAACATCTTCATCAAACTTTACCTCAGTCTCATGGGACTAGTTTTGGATTAGTCACAAACCCTAACTTTCAACAATAATAACTACATACCTTTAATGGAAAAAGGTATGGAAGTTTAACCACAGATAATCTTAGATATTTCTTCCATCTCCTCAAAATTTCAGGGTCTGAAACTTCTCAGAACATAAGTTATAACGAAAACGAAAAATCTTTATGAATTTATCCTATTCTAGAGAGAGAACTTGTACAACATGCTCCATGGTCAATATTTGATATATGATCCTAAAAATTTCAAAAAACATATTACATACTGTTATATTTCCATTGCAATCGGTTTCAAAGAATTTGGATCCTCTATGAAGAAGTTATGACTATTTTACATAGAACACTTGTTTGAGACTAGTTTATGGACTAGCCAAAAACCATATCTTTCGTACCTCGAAATGTCGATTCCTGAAATTGTCAAAGTCAAATCATCGACCCTTTGCTTCTCACAAATGTACGGCCTAGATCTAATTCTTTTCTTGACCTATGATCTCAGGCTTCTGCCCTGGCACTAAAATTTGGGAAACTTGACGGCCCCAACTACCCGATGACTGTCGATCTGCTCGATCGATGGATCCTCAGCGTTGAAAATTGATCTTTTCCTGCTCTCTTGATTTGTGTCACTATCTGAACGCTCTCAATGTTGCATACAGTGAAAATGAAGACTTGGACGACATGAATTAGGTTTGGAAAAATAAAGGCTCAGTAGTGGAGGTAAAGTGAGAAATAATTGGTCATAGGAGAAACAGAGAAACTCGGGGATGATATCCCTCATGCAATTTCAACAAGGAAAACTAGTCGAAAAATGTACACCGGAAAGAGAAATCTATGATCGGGTTTGCACAAAGGGGAAAAGACAGGCAAAAATTGCAGACTTAGGCCAAAACCACCATCCATCAGAACATGACAAGATTAATCGCTAACATTTGGCTCCACGGGGGATGGCATGCTCCCTGCGAGCTGCCAAGAACACACATCTCTAGTGCCTTGATTTGGGTTATGGAGTCTTCTATTAAAACCAGACGAAATAAACAGAAATGGTATTTACAGTGGTGGGACGTCGGTTGTGTCTTTTAAACAAAAAACCTTTTCAGAAAGTGCCCATTTACAGGGCCAGCAAAAAAATCATTACCCTCTAGATTCTGCAGCTTGTAAGTGTTATTAGGAAATGCCTCAGAAATCCTGAAGGGTATGATCCAGAGGGCCTCGAATTTTCCATGCTTTCCCTTGTCCTTCCTGGGAGCATCCCATTTGAGCATTAGATTTCCCAGCTGGAAATCCTCTTTTCTACTCTCCTTATCAAAGGCCTGCTTGATTTTATACTGAAGGCCATGTGCTCTTTCTATCACTTGATCTCTCGTTTGTTGTACTTCTACCAGCTGATGAATCCTCCTGATCATATCATCAGGCTCTTCTTGGTAGTCTTGGAAGAACTTTCCTACTAGCAAGGCGAGTTGAGAGGGAAAAATTGCTTCAGTCCCATATACAAGATGGAAAGGAGAGATGCCCAGGGATCGTTTAGCTGTCACTCTATCAGCCCACAAATAAAATTTGAGCTTCGAATCCCATGCTTTTTTGTTGTCTTCTAACAATATTTTGATGATTTTGATGAGGCTTGTGTTATAGGACTCTTCTAATCCATTGCCTTGTGGATAGTAGGGGGTAGAGTGGATCAACACAATTCTGAACTGCTCACAGAATTGGATCAATGGTTAAGCTTTGAAAGATGCAACATTATCGGTGATAATTCTGATCGGACAACCAAACCTTGCTATGATATCCTATAGGAAGCTGATGATTACCTTGTGGGACACACTCCTTGTGGGGATAGCTTCTATCCACTTGGTAAAATAATCAATGGCAGTCAAGATCCATTTATGCTGAATGCTGGATGCAGGATGAATCTCCCCAATGAAGTCTAGGCCCCATTGTTGGAAGGGCCCTGAAGCAACCACATGTTTCAATGGCAGGGGCTTAAGCTGCTTCTTTCCTGAGAATTTCTGACATTTAGCACAAGATATGACTTTTGCGCAAACATCAGTGAATAGAGTAGGCCATAAATAACCAGAAATAACAAGATCTGAGAATTTTATGGGTTGTCATTATCCAGAAGTGATGTCCCCCACACAAACTGTCATGAAAGTCTAACATAATCCTTTGTGCTTTATGTGGGTCTAAACATCTCAGAAGTACCCCCAGGGGGTCTTTCCAATATAAATCTTTATGAACAAGGCAATATTTAATTGCTTTGAGCTTTAAAGCCCTTGCCTTGTTCCTTTGCATGCCATCCGGGGGCCGTAATTCTTGTAGAAAATATATGAAATCCTTGTACCAAGGACATTCTGCTAATAGGGGTTCTGTCTAAGCATTTGTATCATATAGTTCGACCTGCTAATTTTTTGAGCATTCGTTGATGAAGCTTACCCCCAAGGATTTGCAATTAGATTCAGCCAACAGTCTGGCTAAACCTTGACCTTTAATCAATTTGGTGGGATTTATCTCCAGGTCAAATTTGAGGATTTTGGCAATCCATTGACTCCTCCTTCCATCTATGTCCGGCTGAATGAGAATTTCCTTCACAACAATTGAAGGGATATATGCAATGATTTTGACTACAGGACATAGAATCTAAAATCCTTGAGAGCTTTAACCAACGCATAGGCCTGCTTTTCCATCATGTCATATTTTACATCAACATATCTCAATGCCCGACTAAAAAGGAGACGGGTTGCTGCAACCCATCTCCTTTTTTAGTCGGGCATTGAGATATGTTGATGTAAAATATGACATGATGGAAAAGCAGGCCTATGCTTTGGTTAAAGCTAACATTCCTCTGTAACAGAACAACCGCTACAGTGTCAAATGAATAAAATGAGAAAATAAAGAAATCCTTTGAGTAATCGAGGCTAATAAGAATGGGTGCCTCAATCAAGGCCTTCTTTATCAGATCAAAGGAATTCCTAGACTCAACAATCCATTTAACTTCATTTCCCTTCCTCAACATAGCTGTTATAAGCTTTTCCATCTCAGCAAAATTTGGAACAAACCTCCTTAGAAAATTAATTTTTTCGAGGAAAGATTGGACTTCTTTCTTAGATCTTGGGAGTGACAAGGTTTGAATTGCTTCAACTTGGCTGGGATCAATATTGACTCCTTTGACTGATACTATGCCACCCAATAAATTTCCCTCCTTCATGGCAAACATAGATTTTTTGGGATTTAAGGAGAGACCAAACTTTGTGCATTTCAAGAACACCCTTCTCAAATGCTCACAGTGCTTTCTGTTAGACCTATAGAAAACTGTAATGTCATCTAGATAGATGACCATGAACTTGTCCCTTTCTCTAATGAAATATATATCCATGGCTCGCTGAAAGGTCGCCTCTGAGTTCATCAATCCAAAGGGAATTTTGGCATACATGAACGTACCCCAAGGAGTGGTGAAGACTGTTTTTTCTCTGTCTTCAGGTAGGACTGAGATCTGATTGTAGCCCGAAAAGCCATCAATCATGGATATTATTGATGCGCCAGTTACCCTTTGTAATATGTGTTCCATTTTCGACAAGGGGTAGTTGTCTTTCTTTGAGCTCCTGTTCAGGTTTCTGAAATCGACACAAAGTCTGATTTCCCCACTCTTCTTCCTTACTGGGACCGGGTTGGTCAACCACTTTGAATATCTCAAGGGTACGATGATTTGGGCATCCAGTAGCTTCTTTACCTCTCTTTTCATGATAGGAAACAACATAGGGTTTATCTGTCTTAATTTCTGCCTAAATGGTTTGGCCTCCTCTTTCAGTGGGATCTTATTCTCAATGAAATCTATGTCATATGTTCTGAGGTCTTCATAGGTCCAAGCAAAAACATTAGAAAATTATTTTGATAACTCAGCATACACGACCCTCTGCTTTCTTTTTAAGCTACTTGGCAATTTGACAAACTTTGGCTCCTTCTCAGTGCCAATGTTGCACTCATCTACCTCAACATCCTTGTTTGAAGCTTTACCTTTTACTGCCACATCATTCCTATCGAATAATATTTCCAAAGGAACTAGCCCCTTGGGAATATTATTGCTAGGCAACTGAACAATATGATGATTAGCAATCTTGTTCATAAAAATATATGCATGCAGATCGATTTCGGAGTCAGGATCTTGATCAAGATGTAATGTTGAGAACTCATCAATAGTCTCTAGGAATCTTTTGATCTCAAGATCATCCTCGAACAATTTCCAATGCTTGACATTGTCAGGAATAGAGGGCCTGTATTTCACTTCTACATCATACCTGAGTTTAGGTGGCAGAGGAACTCTAAAATTTCTTGCCGAAACAACCAGAGAATAAGCCATAGTGTTTTCTCCTCTTGGAATAAATGATATGTTGAAAGCTAGGAAGAAACTGTCAATGAGGTCTCATACTTCATTTCTGTAACTCCTAAGCCAAGGGTGTTTGGCCTGATAAATGTTTTTGATCTGCTGGATAATCAGTTCAGCATCTCCAAACACAGATATCTCTTCAATCCCCATGTCCTTTGCAACCCTTAAGCTCAAAACAAGAGCTTCATACTCTTCCACATTATTGGTAGCTTCAAATTCTAACTTGTACGACAGTGATGTGGTTTCCTGAGTAGGGGAAACAAAAAATACCCAGCACCAACACCTTCTTTAAAAGAAGCTCCATCAAAGAACATTTTCCAAACAGAAGTAATTGGAGGAGAATCTTCATAGAGACCAATAGGATTTCTTATTTCAAGAGGGGGCTCAGGAGCATCAGTGAGCCGCAATAGACTGGAACCCAAATCAGTATCAAAGGAAAAAATAGGATGATTGGTAGGATTGTCTTCATCATTGATAATGTAGGCCAATTGAGCTTCTTTGTACAGTCTCCTATGCTCCCCTCCAAAGACTGTAATGGTAGCATATGTGAGATCCATCTGCAAGGTTCCCCCAAGTCTTTTTATCCAAGATCTTGACAACAACTTGCCAAACTTGGGAGGAACATCAGCCACCACGATATCCATGACCACACTTTTCATGGGTAACTGAAACAAGGTTACCACTAGATCTTTGATGACCCTAATACATTGCACTCTCCTTGATTCAAAATAATACAAATCATGATAATCCTTTGTGACTTCTAGTCCTAATTCTTCCATGACAGTTTTGGGCATGAGATTATGGGAAGCCCCTGAATCCATCAGACAATTGTGCAACACCTTATCATGTATGTTAAGGGATGTGTAGAAGGGAGGGGATGAATCATCTCTGTCTTCTACCATAGGACCTAAGATAACTGTAGGATTTCCGTCTTGGAGGTTTACTGAGTATGTGGAATGACAGGGTGGTTCGGGCTGCAACGTCTTAGAGAGGGACCTTTTGAAGTCTTCATGCTTGACTAGCTCTGCCAGGGGGACAGGGATTCTAATCTTCTGAATTTCATGCTCAAAGCTAAAGGAGGAAGGCGGTTTCAAAATTTCTCTCACCTCTGGGATAGGGTCTTTGTCTATTGGCGAGGGATTCTGAGATTTCTTTTCCTTAATGGTATTTTCCACATTCTTAGTAGGCTTCTATGCTCTGGGAGGCTGAGCAGGGGTGTCATACTCTTCTATTTTCCTCTTGGACCAGAGGTTGTATTTCCTGGGACTAGTATTGGCCTTTTTTCCCTTGCTTAGCTCATTTATTTGACTGTTCAAGAGGGATTCCTCGTGTGCGGATTGAGTCAAATGGGGAAATGGGGAGGTGTCTCCAATACAGTGAATTTCAGGGTCAAGCTCTTCTTCTTCCCTTTCCTCATCAATAACAAGGTTATTTTGAAGGGGAGTTTGGATTTTCTGATCAATTCTATCTCTTTCCCTCTGCTCCTTTGGCATAATCTGAGGAGGATTGTTATTCGGCCTCATGAAGCTTCCTATGTTATCAGTATTTGGGACATTCTTATAACCTTACTTCCCTTCAAATTTCATCTTCTCCATTTCTGTAGACAGGGACTTCACCATCTTGGTTAATTCATCTACTTGAGGGTAGGATGAAGAAGAACTAGAGGTTGAGGCCTCAGATCTTCCTCTTCCTCTATCTGTGTTGGCTTTTCTCCTAAGTCTGTCAAATGCCAATGCATTGGATTCTACTACCAAGGCTGCATCTTTCATATGAGCCAGGGAAGTAGCTCTTCTTTCCCTGAGAAGGAGGCAAAAATCGAGGTCGAAAGCACTAGCATAAGTGATTTTGGCAGAGGATTCTTTAGGCTTTATCTCAATAGGGATATTATTGTACATCTTGTTGAATCTTTTGGAGAAATCAGAAACAAATTCTCCCTCCTTTCTCTTTAGGAACCCAAACTCTGTGATGTAATACATAAAATATATTTTATCCCCCTACTGCCTCAAGAAAACATCATCTAAGTCTTCAATACCAACAATAGATCCAGGGGATAATCCCCTAAACCACTTCCTAACCTCACCATCAAGGCTCTGGACAAAGACTCTCATCCAGACGTCTTCATTTTCAATATTTAGATTGTCTGCATAACTGTAGAAGGCAAGAAGGTTCTCTTCAATAGTTATGTTTTCTTCTCTGGTTAACTTAGGCATATATTTTAGGTAATACCCAGCAGGGAGAGCATTCATCGATTGAGGTAGGACTAGAGGGGCGTATCTTGTAGCTACTATGGCATCCATTATGTTTCCAGGGGGGTTAGCACCTGCCATAGGGATGTCAGGTGGAGGAGAATTAGGAGGAGAAGGGGATCGAACTGGGGATACTAGGACTGAGCCTCTGGGAGGAAAGGGAAGCAACAGAGGATTCGAAGAAAAGGCCAAAGGGCCTGAAGGAAAAGAGGTTTCTTTGTCTGTAGCAGCAACAACAGGATGAGGAGTGGTAAATCCTGACATGGGAAAATATTCATACGCGTTGGGTCTAAACCACGATACAATTTAAGGAGAGAGAGGAGTGACAAGGGTTTCTCCCTCCAATCCCAGACCAGGAGGGGAAAACTCCACAGGAACACTCCCAAAGTTTAGAGTTCGGGAAACTCCAACAAAAGGTATAACAGGGGAATGAGAAACAAAAATTGGAGTTTCTAAAGAAGGACAGTGGAAATTATAAAAAATACTTGGTTCAACCATAGAATTACCTTCTAGGAGGGCCTTTCCCTTTCTGACAATTTTCTCTGGGTCAGCTTCAGGTGTTGCTAAAGGTAGCTGTGGAGTAGACCTCATGTGTCTAATTCTCGAAGCCATAACTGAAAAAATGGAGTTTCCAGTGGATCCACCTCGTTGGAGTCACCACAGTGGAGTCGCCAGGTGCACAGTTGCAATCTTTAATGTACTAAGTTCTGATGCACCTTCAAAACTATTAATATTTTTCGTTCAATCCAAGGGAAAATCTTCAATTTCGTCCCCAACAACATCGACATAAGTGTTAGCACCAGAAGTCACCTCTAGATTGTCACATAGGTAAGCCTAGTACCCATCATTTTGTATTTCATGATGAATAAAATTAAGGGTGGTCTAATGGACATTGTCTCAGGATTATATCGTTCTAAATCAGAAAACTGGGTTGGCACGCATAGGCAAGTGAGGTCTTGATCTAAATTTAGTCAGTGATTTACTGTAAAAGGTGAGTAGGGAGAAGAGCTGGTGAGAAGATGTAAGGGCCTACTATGGACATCCGGTCTTCCAACATCCTGAGGAGGAAAAGATTTGAGAATGATATCCTCTTGGACTCAGAGCTTCAGACACTAAGATATGTCTAAATGAAACAACCACAACAACACGATGATTGAACCAACATCGTAATGCTGCTGTAACAACTCGATTGGATCCTCCAATTCCAAGCTACTCAGTATACGAGGGGAAAATGTAACATAGGAAATTGATTAAAATTGGTGAATATATTGTAGTGATCAAACCTGCATCGCAACAACACCACCACCCTCGAATGGATATTCCAACTTCGAGTGTCTTAACACAGAGTTTACAAAGAGATGAAAAGAGGTTGACTTTCATTAAACAAGAAATCTCAAATACATTGTTGGAAATATTGTCATTGATGTCAAAAGTTGAAGTGATGATTTGTAATGATGAAGAATATCAGATGAGATTGTCATTGATGTCAATAGGTATATCGGTTGGTAGAAGATGTCAAATTGTGTGCACAAAAGGAAAAGCGCAATGCATAGTAAATCAGGAAGCAGAAGAAATTCATGCAAACATAGAGATCAAAGCTCAGGGGGATTAACGACTGAATATCAGTGCATAAAATAATGCACATATAGTATTAAATCTCAGGAGAATTAGCAAGTGAAGAAGTGAATTGCAGAAGTATCAATCAGGATCGTAGGAAATGGTGAGAGGCCTCATCAGTCATCCGATCGAGTGGAGCTGCAAGGAGGATAAGCCTAGGAGTCAGCCAACACTCCAAAACTGAAAAATGATCCTAGTCGTTGGATCCAAAGGACACGTGGAAAGTGATTGGCATTTCGCTAACTCACAAGCTGGAGAAGTCAAAGCCAGAGATGTAGGAACTCGTGATACATGAAATCATGAAAATATTTGAATCGTCAGATCGTGTTCAAGTGGAAGGACATGATAAGATACAAGAACTACATTGTAGAATATATCTGGACCATCAGATCATCCAAAAATATCACAGTCGTTGATCATTCCAAAAAGATCACAGTCGTTGATAATTCCAAAAAGATCATAGTCGTTGATCATTCTGACATCATCAGAGCCATCCATTTGAAGGGACACGTGGTGAGAGACCAACATTTCACTGACTTGTAGGAGGGGAAGGTTAAGGAGGAAGACATGTATCAAGGTACGTTATCTTGAGTGATGTCAATGACATACCATGTCAGTAGAGCACGTCAGCTAAGGACATGTGGCACATTCAGATAGTGACAAGTGTCAAAGTAAAATTGGCATTTCAGGCACATTTATATCATGGATTTGAATGACACGTGGCAACTACTCGGCACATGTCAGGTCATCTTGTGACGTCAACGGGTTTACGTCACGTCGAGAGTTTCTACTTCAGGAGTTTTTCATAGCAAGCAAATACTCTAATATCTTGAAGTCCAGAATGCCGAAATTATGGTGGCCATCCATCTCGATGAATGATTAAATCATGGCCGTTAGATTTTGTAGTAAAAGTATGAGTGCAAGGTTAAAGTGGACCGTTGATGTATATCTGCGAGATAAACGTGAATCGTCCAATTGTATCGGTGATACAATAATCGAGAATTTTTCAATGTAGTAAGTCACAAATACCCGATCGGCAAAACGCCGAAACTCTGTCAGACGTCCATCCCGTCAAAGATTGAATCATGACCATTAATTTAATAAAGCACTCGTTTGGTATAATTGCCTAAGCGTGAGGTCATCACCATTGTTCATATGGTAAAAAGGTTTAAACAGACAAAATGTATGTTGCTTAGTTGGTAAGCCTGTGGTTCTATGCCGTTGGTCATATGCTATAAGCGTTTAACTATACATCACTATAGTTGGTAAAACCTATGGTCCTGTGACACACAGTCATATGAAATGGTTTGAAGGAAGCGCCTTCACGGAATCTAGTCTCTGTGAATATAACAGAGATTACAGATTGAGTATAAAGGATTAAATTGATCCATGATTGTGATCAATTTATGACAAAAATGAACCAATACATAGTCATGATTAAAAGAGAATAAATCATGAAAATATGAAAAAAGAATAAAAAGGAAAAATGATATTAATTAAAGTTTATTTTATCATTTTAAATGAAAAGGTACAATGGTTCAAGTAAAGGGACACACTGTTTTAAATTTCACACCCGTTTGAAGATTATATAAATGAGAAAAAGTGGTGAGAAGAATGTGTCTCCGTTGTCCAGAAAAGAAGATCAAAAGCTGAAGGAGATCCCAAGAAGATATTAGAGGAAAGAAAATGTGAATTACAGAGAAGATGAAATGCGGTGATGAGTGTCTTATGATATACCTCTGATCATAAGATCAAATTGATTCTATAATGGATCACTACTACTGGAGTTGAATAAACTCTAGTTGGATAGACTGGGTTCTATCAGCAAGCTGGGACTTGCAACAAGCTGGGTCTTGCGCCAAGCTAGGTCTTGGCAGAGAGTTGGTGCTCTCCGAGGAGTTGGTGCTTCTCACTTCAGTTGGTGCTGAAACATTTAGTTGGTGCTAAAATAAAATCCTCTCTCACATATATTCATATCACTATGTTCATATTTATTATACAAAAGCTTATGCAAACATCTGGTGTCTTTGTGTTCATTGTAATTATGATGTGATTGTTCTTAATCTGTTCAAATATGTTTTAAGTGGTAACTCGTGAAAAGAAATAGTTNCCCCTCTTAGTATGGGCCATGTGTTCTTCAATTGGTATCAGAGCGGGTTCCTTCAAAACACAATTTAAATGCTGGAAGGCAGATCCTGAATAAATGGGTGGACAGATGGTTCTCTTCGTAATTGAAGCTCCATTATTCAATGGAACAGATTATTCCTATGGATAAAAAATAAGAAACAATATCTAAAGTCAAAAGGATCTGAAGTTTGGAATTCAATAGTAAGCAAGCCCTGGGACTTAACTACATTAAAGAATCTATCCAAAATTACAGTCGAAAGAAGAGCAAGGAAGAACAATGAAGTGGCATTGAAGATTCTTCTCAATGGATTATCAGATACAGTCAAGGAAAGCATAGGATTATGCACATCTACAAGGACTTATGGATGAATTTAGAAAATATGTATCAAATAAAAAATGAAGACACAAAAAACATTCATATCAAGGATGAAGATGAAGACTCATCCATCAATAAAAGTAAGGACTCTCCACAATATTTTGACTGCAATAGCAGTGACATTGAATCCTCCTCTGCAAGTTAAGAACAAGACTCATATACAATAATAGAATGTTCTGTTAGCATTTATCCCGTGGAAGAAGAAGAAGAAAAACTATCAAAGGCCAAAGAAAAGGTTGGTTGGAGTCTCTCTGAATACCTCTATCACCATAATGAATCAGACTATAGCTATCTTCATGACTACACTCAAGAATACCTTGAAAAGAGTCAAAAACATGTCTTGAAAATAAATCAAATGCTCAAGGACAGTGATAAAATAATATATGAACATGACAATCAGTTAGAAGAGAAATAAGAGGAGATCGATAAGCCGAAGAAAGAAATCAGTCAAGTAAAAGAAAAGGAGAAGGAAGATGATGATCTTGGCAATCATAAGAATATCCTGGAAATAAAAGAAAAGATCAAAGACAATGAAGAAATTATATCCGAGCAAAAGTTTCAGTTAGAAAACAAAGAAGAAGAGATCAAAAAATTGAAAACAAAAGTTGTTGATCTAACAAAGGAAAAGGAAGAGGAGATCAATAGATTGAAAAATAAAATCAGTCAAGCAAAAGAAGAAAATAAGGAAGATGATGTCTCAAGAAAAAACATTGCAGATCTAAAAGAACTAAGGGAAAGCTATGTCAATTTTAAAATCCAAATTTAAGAAGACAAAAGGAGAGAAGAGGTAGTAAGGAATCAGTTGGACGGAAGGGAATAATCCTGTCATGAGCTGGAAGCAGAAGTTGTAAATCTTAGAAAGAAGGTTGAGAAGTCAGACACCCCCAAAAAAGTTCTTGAACAACTCCATAACCCTGGATGAGATCTTGGATAGTCATAGATTACCAAATGAAAAATTTGGCCTTGAATGCAATAAGGAAAAGATCAGTACCCCTAAGAAATATGATACAAATCCTTCATTTGTAAAAATTGAAAGCATGTTTGACTTAGGTTCTTCATGTTCAAATAATGAAAGAAACATTATAACATTTAGAAGATCAAATCAAGAATACATCCAGAAGATATTCGTAGACCTCAAAGCAAGTTCAGAAGAGAGACACCTTCATGGATGAATCAAAGAATGTATGAGAGTGTCTTTAACGGTTATTGTTTTTCTTGTAATGTATATGGTCATAAATCCTTGGATTGTAGGCACCATGGAAGAAAACAAGTAGGTGGGTTCAACAACAGTATAAGATGTTGGAACTGCAATCATGTTGGACATATTGCTCCACATTGTTACACTATGAGATGCTATAGTTGTGGTTGATATGGCCACAAAGCCTATAACTGTTGGAGCTCAAGAAAATAGTCAATGAGAAATGCATCATACAATATGACAACAAGAGTAAATAAGAAGACATGGAAAATAAAATCTGAAGTACCAAATAAGAAAGATGAAGAAAACATTGTTCTTGAATCTGATGAAGTTAATAATAGGAGTTTGGAGGATGAAACTTCTAATAAGGAATATTCTCAAAACAAGGATAAAGAAGCTTCTAGTCCACATAATAATGACGTTGAAAATGAATCTTCAATGCTAGAACAACAAGAAGAAGTTATAGATAAACCCATTGTGCAAAAAATCTTAAGGTCATTACCTATGAGATATGATGCAAATATTTCTTCAATTAAAAATAGATCCGATCTAAATACACTCACGGTTGATCAACTCTATGGAATCTTTATAGCATATGAAATGAGAACAGGACACGATAAATCAACAAAATATGAAACATCTTTCAAAGCATCCGTGCCAAATATAATCAAGAGCAAAAACCTCAATCCATCCATCATGAAGAATCTGATGTGGAAGAAGCTAATTTCATTAGAAAACTTCAGAAAGGATCAGGAAACTACAAAGACAAGCTTCTTTTCAAATGTTTTAACTGTGGCAAAGTTCGTCATTTTGCATCCAAGTGTCCCTATCCCAAGGAGGACCCTGTAGATGGATGATATAAAAAAAATTGGTATCCTAGTTAGTTATCGACAAGAATCAATGAACCGAACCAAGGGTTGTTTGAATAAAGATGAGCTACAATTGCGCAGTGTTCCAGTAGGAAAACGACATCCACAGAAGAAGCATTTTGTTGTACAAAATGAGGTAAATGACATTCTGTAAAGATAACAAGAAGAGAAACCCTGTCAAGAAAAACTATCCTTCTAGAAACAAAGAAGGAAAACAGTCGATAAAAAATCAAGGGCAGTTTGAAAGTAATTAGATTAAGTCATGAAAAGACTCAATCACTACAAAAATTTGTATAACGAAGACTACTCATATGAAACACAAAAATCCCAAGCAACTGAGATAAGAAGTTAGTAAATAAGTTAGTAAATCAATAGGGGATGAAACCTTGTCAGGAATAGCTACCTGTTCAGATATAAAAGGGGAGAGCAGTTAGAAGAAGAGTGAGAGCATATTGATGGGGGGAGTCATTCATCTATGACTGGCAGAACATGTCCATAGGAAGAGTTACCCAATTTCAGTATGATCAGTAACATACAAGATCTTTACCAGTGGTCAGAAAAGTAATTATACTGAGAGATTATAAGAGAAGAAACCTTTTTCCATTGATGTCAAAGGGGGACAAAAAATTCATATAAAGGAAAACTTCATAAAAGGAAAGCATCAACATAGGGGGAGTTTTTTACATGAAATTAATGTGTTGACCTCAATGACAAAGGGGGAGATTGTTGGAAATATTGTCATTGATGTCAACAGTTGAAGTGATGATCTGTAATGATGAAGAATATCAGATGAGATTGTCATTTATGTCAACATGTATATCAGTCGGTAGAAGATGTCAAATTGTGTGCAGAAAAGGAAAAGTGCAATGCACAGTAAATCAGGAAGCAGAAGAAATTTGTGCAAACGCAGAGATCAAAGCTCAGAAGGATTAACACCTGACTATCAGTGCATAAAAGAATGCACATATAGTGTTAAATCTCAGGAGAATTAGCGAGTGAAGAAGTGCATTGCAGAAGTGTCAATCAGGATCGTAGGAAATGGTGAGAGGCCTCAGTAGTCATCCGATCCAATGGAGCTTCAAGGAGGATAAGCCCATGAGTCAACCAACACTCCAAAACTGCAAAATGATCCTAGTCGTTGGATCCAAAGGACACGTGGCAAGCGATTGGTATTTCGTTGAATCATGAGCTGTCAAAGTCAATGGCAAAGATGTAGGAACTTGCGATACATGAAATTGTGAAAATATATGAACCTCGGATCGTGTTCAAGTGGAAGGATAGGATAAGCTACAAGAGCTACATCGTAGAATAGATATGGACCATCAGATCATCCAAAAAGATCACATCCATTGATCATTCCAAAAATATCACAGCCATTGATCGTTCCAAAAAGATCATAGTCATTAATCATTCCAACATAATCAAAGTCGTCCATTTGAAGGGACGCATGGTGAGAGACCAACACTTCATTGACTCGTAGGAGGGAAAGGTCGAGGAGGAAGACACGTATCAAGGTCCACATCATCTTGAGTGATGTCAATGACATACCACGTCAGTAGAGCACATCAGCTAAGGACACATGGCACATTCAGATAGTGACAAGTGTCAAAGTAAAATTGGCATTTCAGGCACGTGTATATCACGGATTTGAATGACACGTGGCAACTCCTCAGCACATGTCAAGTCATATTGTGATGTCAATAGGTTTACGTCACGTCGAGAGTTTCTACTTCAGGATTTTTGCATAGCAAGCAAATACTCTAATATCTCGAAGTCCAGAATGCCGAAATTATGGTGGCCATCCATCTCAATGAATGATTAAATCATGGCCGTCAGATTTTGCAGTAAAAGTATGAGTGAAAGGTTAAAGTGGACCGTTGATGTATATCCACGAGATAAACATGAATCGTCCGATTGTATCGATGATATCATAATCGAGAATTTTTCAATGTAGTAAGTCACGAAGACCCAATTGGAAAAATGTCAAAACTCCATTAGACGTCTATCCCATCAAAGATCGAGTCATGACCATTAATTTAATAGAGCGCTCGTTTGGTCTAATTGCCTAAGCATGAGGTCACCATCGTTGGTCATATGGTAAAAATGTTTAAAGGGACAAAATGTATGTCTCTTAGTTGGTAAGCCTATGGTTCTATGCCATTGGTCATATGCTATAAGCGTTTAACTATACATTGCTATAGTTGGTAAAACCCGTGGTCCTGTGACATATGGTCATATGAAATGGTTTGAAGGAAGCACCTTCATAGAATCTGGTCTCTGTGAATATAACATAGATTATGGATCGAGTATAAAGGATTAAATTGATCCATGTCTGTGATCAATTTATGACAAAAATGAACCAATACATAGTCATGATTAAAAGAGAATAAATCATGAAAATATGAAAAAATAATAAAAAGGAAAAATGATATTAATTAAAGTTTAGTTTATCATTTTAAATAAAAAGGTACAATGGTTCAAATAAAGGGACACGTTGTTTTAAATTTCACACTAGTTTGAAGATTATATAAACGAGAAAAAGTGGTGAGAAGAATGTGTCTCTACTGTCAAGAAAAAAAGATCAAAAGATGAAGTAGATCCCAAGAAGATATCAGAGGAAAGAAAATGTGAATTACAGAGAAGATGAAATGCGGTGATGAGTGTCTTATGATATACCTCTGATCATAAGATCGAATTGATTCTATAATGGATCACTACTACTGGAGTTGAATAAACTCTAGTTGGATAGACTGGGTTCTATCAACAAGCTGGGTCTTGCGCCAAGCTGGGTCTTGGCAAAGAGTTGGTGCTCTTCGAGGAGTTGGTGCTTCTCACTTCAGTTGGTGCTGAAACATTTAGTTGGTGTTGAAACATTTAGTTGGTGCTAAAAGAAAATCCTCTCTCACATATATTCATATTACTATGTTCATATTTATTATACAAAAGCTTATACAAACATTTGGTGTCTTTGTGTTCATTGTAATTATGATGTGATTGTTCTTAATATATTCAAATATGTTTTAAGTGGTAACTTGTGAAAATAAATAGTTAAAATAGTTCACACACTAATTCACCCCCCCTCTTAGTGAAGGTCGTGTGTTCTTCATACATAGCATAACCAGAGAATCAGAGGCGTTGTTAAAAATTTACATGCGGGAGCGTAGCTCTACCATCGACACTTACAAAATATAAAACATGAGTATATATACTCAAAACTGATAACGTCCACCAGGGACACAATTGGACCCCTGCATTCAAAGATTTTCATTTCTTCTCCTTCTGTCAGAATGCACATGATTTCCTTTGTCAGACGCAAATCTAAGACAAAATGGGTTTTGTAGGCAAATTTCATGACAGGGTGCCCTTTGGGATGACAACCTGCCTCCACGACTAGTTCTTCCATGCTTCCTATTTATGGTTGAAACAAGGTTTCAACCACCTTCTTCAACTTCATTAACTGTCCTTATTAGGATCGAGACAAACCCATACATCCATGAAAGCTCTTAAGCGGTGCCCTTGACCTCTAGAGTTAAACTTAGCACCTCGAAATCGTGTTGTCTTCTCACGCACCCAATACAATGCTCTTGACCCATTTAGAGCAGTTCTTCCCAATTTCCCCATGTGACCGTGGGCTTTGAACTTATGCTTATCCCGCATGATATTTCAGGACTTTGCATTTCGGGAGTTTTTGCTCCACCTTGGATTTAAAATCGCGATGCCTAAAATTGCAAAACGACCATTGAGATCCACGGTTAGACTCGCTTCAAAATGGACGACTACGATTGCTCCTCTGATAACATGAAATGTCGGCTATGCGATGAGCGCTAGCTCCCTTTTCTCAGATAGGCTTCCTCTGTGACCGGGTGCTAGAACCATGGGCCCAACCCCTGGGAGATTTCGTGATTTCACGTTTTGGGGAAAAGAGATGTTGCTCTGGGGAAACCTTCGATTTCCCAAATCGTGAAACTGGGGTTTCTCATTTTGTGGCTTAAGGATATGGGTGCACTTGTTGAAGATAACCCCATAATGCCAATTTATGAAATCACTGAAGTCGAATCATCGACCCTTTGCTTCTCACAGACGGACGACCCAGATCTAATTGTTTGCTTGACCTCTGATCTCAGGCCTCTGCCCTGGCACTAAACTTCGGGCAACTTGACGACCCAAACTACCCGATGACTGCCGATTTGCTCCATCGATGGATCCTCACCGCTGAAAACTGATCTTTTCCCGTTGGCTTGATTTGTGTTGCTATCTAACCACTCTCAGTCCTACAGACAGTGACAGTGAAGATTTGGATGGCATGACTTAGGTTTAGAAAAACAAAGGTTTAGTAGTGGAGGTAAAGTGAGAAGTAATTGGTTGTTGGGAAAATAAAGAAACTTGGGGATGATATCCCTCAGGCAATTTTGACAAGGAAAACCAGTCAACCAAGGATGAAGACAAAAAACAAAGAGAAATATACACCAGAAAGAGAAATCTATGATTGGGTTTGCACAAAGGGGAAAAGACAGGCAAAAATCACAGACTTAGGCCAAAACCACCATCCATCAGAACATGAAAATCTTAATTGCTAACACTAGTCTCTCTCTCTCCAATGGAATAACATAGTTCTCTCCCATCACAAAGTTGATCACCTACATCCAAACAAAAACACTTGGTCAGCCATCATCATCCATCAAAAACATAAAAAATAAAAATTTTCAAACACCCTTAACCTTTCCTCCAGTGCGTGACTTTCACCCACATAGGTGCACACATGTGCGTGCCTAATATTTTCATAGCTATTCACTAATGCGCAACTGTCTGAGAAATAGGTGTGCATCAAAGAGAAAATTCCACCCCGACAGGTGTGCACACATGCACACCTGTCTGCTACACAGTTGCACACTAATGCGCAATTGTCTGAGACATAGTTGCACACAATGAACATCTATCAGCTTAATAGGTGCACATATTATGCACACCCGTTTTCCCCTTCCCCATGCCCACATGCATGACTGTGTCAAGAACAACTGACACTATGCGCGGGAGAAGGAATTATACCCACGCATTTGCGTGCATATATTCTTCCTTCTTTCGTGCAATGGTGGGCCCCTACCTAAACCTACCCTTGTAAAACCATCCATACACCCCCTAAATAAATTCTACAAAATTAACACTATGCAGGAGGATGGGACCACTAACCTGACTCTTGAAACTCTTGAATCAATTGACTCGAGCTCCCATAATCTCCAAATCTCCTCCAAATGCTCTTGTAAAATCACTATAGTGACGGGTACAAATGAGGTGGCATTGTGGGCCCACCCGTCATATATATTCCCTTTTTCCAAACTTCCACACTCAGTTACAGGAGCCCAGAGCCTCTGTTTCCTAGTCCGTTCTCAACCACGAGATCATGGTCCCGCCATCTACATAGTCACATTCCCCGGGTCATCATATGAAATTGGCCCCGGGGGAACATTTTTCTCACGTCACATCCATGTACGCATGCTTATGTTCAAAATTATCATATAGTTGTTATATGTTCTTTATCAATAGATATTTTTCACATCAGGTATTTATTTTTTATGTGTGTAGGTACTTGGTCATCACAAACGATGCAACCCCTTCAGGTATATTTTTGACACTGGCATGTAATTATTCCCTCTGAAAATCAATTGCATCTCCTAGTCACACCATCCGAATTTCACCTTTAGGGTCCTTACATCCGGCTCTATAGTACCATCATCTCTGTTGCATTTTGGTAATGTCACCTGGTACCACTCTCCCCCACATGAGTTGTCCCATTCATAGTTCCCCTTGGAAACTTGACACTCATGCTACTTTCACCCCCTAGGGATGGGAGTTTCGATAGTCTTATGCACTTACGAGAGTAAGCCACATACTTCTTCTCATCATATTGCTAGATTTCCCAATGGGTTCCCAGGTTATCTCATCTTGGTTCTATTGACTGCACCTCCACAGTATCATTATCCCTCCATCTCATCCACCATTAGTTTTCTCATCTGTAGATTGCCCTAAATTCTTTTAACTCATACAGAAACCCACCCATGGGGACCCCACCCTCCACCAGTTCTCTTCGCAACTTGTGCCCTCACAGGCCAAGCCATGTCACACTTGGGCACCAATTTCTATATATGTACACTCATCCCAAATTATTCTTTATTTATTTGGTAATTGTAAAAAGCCTTTGTTTCCAACATTTACTTAGCTTTTTGTCATCACCTTTGATGACCTTCTTTTTCCCAGCAACACAACCCATGTCTCCCTTGGTTGGGGCATCCACTCTCCTTTTTTCATTCTGACATTTTTCACAAACCCCTAGTATCCCAAAATCCATGTACCTTTGATATCTAAGTTTGTCCACTTTGTCTAGTCTCTGGCACAATTTAACCCCATATCTAGTCATCCCCCTGGCACTAGATATAGTTTTACGCTTGCTGCCAGTCATCCTTCAACATACCCCAACCAAGGGAAGTCTTGAGTCTCACTGCATCTTGACTTTGTTCATGTTCCCTATCAGTACCTGATCTCATCTCAGTGTATTTCATGAATCCCTTTGCTTCTTGGAGTCACGTCTCCCTCTCTGTCGACATCAACACAGTTTCTAGAAGGGTGGCAGTATCTTGACTCTCATTACCTTTACGATGAGGAGTCTCGGACGACACAAAGAGAATCATCATTTCTCTTTGATTCTGTTGACCACCATAACATTTGACTTCAACAAAATCTCATGTTATGGTGGGTCTTACTATGCAACTATTCCAGTTGTTTTATACCAGTCGAATATCTTTGAATTTGTTAGGATATCAATGCCTACGAGTCATCGACACTTCTTACAAGCGTCCTTGCCTCACTTCAGAGTCTGTTCACCATTCAGACTTGTCATTTTCCATTATCAACCTCCCCTGAGGGTGTTGCAGTTATCTACACCAGCATACATCTTAAGTTACCGTCTTACATTTTGGTTACATGGCATGAGCATGGGGCATGCCCACGTGTTTGTATACAGATTTTATTTTTTCTCCTTAGAGAAAGGTTTGGGTCCCACAGTAACCCCTCTCCCTCCAACAAAATGCTCTTGCAGTTCCTCTCAACACTCTTCATTACAATGGCACTCTCATTAGAAGAAACATTGATGTATTTTAGCTATACGTATGCTCCTAACCTCACACATCAGGGGGCATCTGTTATCACTAAAATTTCATCTGCAACATTGCATGCAAATGATTACAGAAATACATCAATGCCAACAACAATTAGTTCACCTGAATCACTAAAATGAATTTCAAAAGGAAAAAACTATACAATTGGGAAACAATTGACATGCACAAATTCACTAAAGGAAGCACGTGCACAGAGCACGACTCAACCAAGCCCTTCAAGCGCATAATGCGACAAATACGTGACTATGTACAAGAAAAGCCTCTCAATACTATGAACGGTGCATTTATGGTTCTTGTTCCCCCCCAACCATGTATGGACCAACTCCCAACCTGATTTTACCTCCATATATGAGCGAAATCCGAATGGGGGGTTGGTCAAGGAACAAAGGGTGCCCTAAAAGGCCCCTTGTTCACACCAAGAACCAATTATATTTTTCCTTGAATAAATGCTATAAATGAAAGCCATGGGTACACTAAGAAACCAAGATCTTCATAGTATTGTTATGTTGCTTCAATTCTCCCTTGATAATCCTCTTTTCTCCTTGGAGTATTCAAACATCATTTCAATAGGCCATTCCACTCACCTCTTGAGGGAATAAGCATTGATTTTCTTCATCATTTGCCATTTTTCTTCCATTGTAAGAAGATATCTCCATTAGGGACCTCAATATCCCTCCCAAAGAGGAAGAGGGGACCCATAAGTCCTCATTTTTTTCTATGGTGTTTTGCCAACTAATATAGTTATCCATTGGTGGCATTGTCTTGGTCATTCGTTGATTGTTTATGGTTCTAGGTTTCTTATGCATTCTAGTTTCTATTTTCTTAGTTGTTTTAGTTTGTTTATTTGTTTATTACATGTGTTTGGTTTGTTTAACCCACTCATGAAATTTTTTCTTTTCTAGCAGGCCCAACTAGGCATGCAAGTGTCATTGTTTTGCTCACCCAAGTGACGAAATGGACACAACACAACCCACATATATGCTCTTAGGGATTTTTTAAGTGATTTTTGAGAGATATTTTGGGGAAAAGTCTAGCAAGCATTAGGAAAGGGTTGGGATGTTGAACTGTTAGCCTCATAATCCTAAAGTTCTATAGTCTAAGTATTTTCTATTTTAAATATTTTTAGAAATTAGTTTATTCTAGTTTGTTAGGATAAGGACACCTAGCTTCTATGTAAATGACAACTATTATAATGTGATTATGTGTTTGGTTGTTCCCCTAGATTTTAGTTTAGAGTTGAGCTATATAAACAAGCTCCTTCTTCAAGTGAGGTTAAGAAGGTGATTACTTTTTCCTTATTAATACAATTACATGTATGAGGAAACTTTTTCAACATGGTATCAGATCCATGGTGAAATTGTGATGGAAGAGAATTGGTGATGGATTGAGGAAGCAAGGAAGACTCCTTGAAATCAACCCGGATCTCTTCAAACTCAAGAGAAATGGTATTGAGGTGATATGTTGATGTTTAAAATAAGGAAAATTTATTGTGATTGTTGCGATCAATTTTTCAATAATTGATTGAATCGTGATTTTTTAGTTGTAAACTTGTAGATATACAATTTCAAGATTGTAGATTTGATTAATAGCAACTATCTTTCCTGTAAATATAAGATATTTGGGAATATAAAAGTGTACACTTGCATTTTTCTTTAGATCTCATAGATCCATTGCTATTTTTTTTAAAAGGGCTCATTTGTAAACGTTGCTTCAAATCATTTTGTAAATCTAGTAATTTAAAATAACTCGTTGTTGGTTTTATTTTGAGATTTCTAGTCTAGTTTCTCAAGTTTAAGCATAGTATTCGTGAATTCTTCAATTTAGAAAAGTGCACGGATATCATATATTCCATCGGTGGACTTCGTATTATTGTGATGCATCCCCCCTCCTCTTTTGGGGTTCTGCGACATCTCGGTCTAGGAGCTTTCTTTCTTCTGAGTCGGATCGACTCTTCGAGTTCCCCTTTGAACCCAAATCAACTATAAACATACCCATTTTCCTTTTGTGTGTAGATCCTGTCAGACCTGCTTCGTTTCTATGGTCATGAATTGACCATTATCAATCTTCCCATTGATTGACGATTCACAACAATTGCGGGCCACCAATGTGCTCACCCTTTATGAATTAACCTTGTCCCTACAATCTGAAAGTGTTCACCCGATCTCTTTTTGATTGTGCCCATTGATCTCCTGTCCCGATGAGATCAACAACTTCAGCGCATTGCATCCTGTGAACTAGAATGTTCACTAATTTCACCTCTGCCCCCCGCAATGATTCCCTACCATCAATTTCCCTTCTCATATCGATGGCCCTAATTTACTTTGGGTTTTCACCTTTAGAAATCTCAACTTATCGCACTCAACAAGCTCCTTTTTCTAAGCCCCTTCTTGTCATGTGTCCTAGGCCCGTTCCCTTATGAAAACATGTGATTGCGGGTGTGGGAAAGAGTGGTTTGAGACTAACCCACTTTTCACGCCACAATTCACCTCTAGCTGCCATGTATCCTTTTCCCAATACCGTGGTTTTAATTGTGGCCCGCTCTCAGATTTTTAATGTCCGAGAAACTCCTGGCCCCGCAATCCTTCCCATCTTTTGATCTCCCGCTTTCACGATGATCCATGATCAATGGATGCTATCGAATATCCTCTCCTACCTCCTATGCTCGATCTCATATCTGCGTGATCTGTCGACATGTAGCTCCCCTCTAAATCAACGACTGTGGCGGATTCTGGCTTTACGGCCTTTGGGAGTTTCAACTCTCAATATTTTCTTTCCCCCGTATGGAAATATTCCAGAGTGGAATATCTGCTACCACCTGTCTCCTTGAATATATGACCTGGATCCCCTCCTCGAATCTGGCCTTCGGGAATCTCAAATATCAAACTTTCGTTTCTTCCGGAGAGATTTCTCCGAAACGGAATATTGTCTGCCACGTGTGCTTCTAAATCGACAACTCTGCTCCCACTTTGGGACTTTCGCCTCCTCAACCAGATCACCGCTCCTTCAGCTCCCTCCTTAATCAATGATCGAGATCTTATCCGGGTCTTCAAACCTTTTCCTCCTTCGCTTTCCTCTGGAGTTCTAGATCTGGCGTTGCATGTCCACCTTCACATCGACGAATCTCATCATTTCTGGGACTTCATCCTTCAGGTTTCTCAAATTTCAAAAGACACAAACCTCGAGAGTGAATCCTTCTCAAGTGTCATATCCTCTGACAACTGTCCTACCTGATCCAATGGAATACATCTCCATCTTCCACGTGTCCCCTCACAGATCAACGATCCACGTTTCTCCTTTGGGATCAATGACCCTAAATGCTTTGGACTTCGGTGCTTCAAATACTTTTTGAAACTCAACTTTTCAAAAACCCTAGAGTATGATCCTCTGAATTTCACTATCTGGTGACTCCTTTCCAACCTAGATCAATGACTATTGTCTACTTCAGTTGTTCGGGTGTTGACGTTTTCAAACCTTTCTCCTTCGCGTTCTCCCAGAGTGATTTCACCTAGATGTCACAATATTTCACCATGTTCCCTTTCTGGATCTGATGGCCTCTATCCTCTTTGGGTCTTCGAGTTTCAAAAGTTTCAACTCCTGCACATTCGCTCCTCCTAGAGTGCTTTCACCCGAAACCTCAGATATTTCGCCAGTTGTCGACCTGGACGATGGATGGTCCCTGTTCTCTTCGAGACTTTGATAAGTCCACCCTCATTCACACACAATATGTTAAGGCTCGTGCACCTTCTTCTGGATCCAACGGTTGTTGGTCGTTCGCTCTCAGATCCAACATATGGGATCTATTCTTCTCCTCTGCGCTTCCTCTGTTCATTGGATGTAGATCTAACGGTCCAAGCTCCCTTCCACAACCGATCAGATGGTTATTGTCGCTCCTCCTCCTAATATTTTGACTTCTTCCACCTTGGAATATTTTGTCAGTGTTCAAAGGTTTCAGCCTTTGAACTTTCTCTTGTGAACCCGAATATCTTGGGTCTCGCTTACACTTCTGAAAGTGTTATCTCTCCCGAGCTTTAGGACTTAGAATAAGTCCGTCACCCATGCACTCCTTGTGTTATCCCTTCTCAGCTTGATCTCCTTGAATATTTCGATCTCCCACGCACTCCTTGTGTTTCTTGGATTTCTTCAAACTCAGATCCAAAGGATTTCTTGAAAAAAAATTCTTCTCGCCCTCCTGGAATTCTCCTTGCTTGATGCACACCTTGCAAATATTCTCTAGAGTATTCAACATCTCTGTGAGTATCTTCCTCTGATACTCTTCTACCTAAACTCAACAAAGAGTTCTCTCTATGCACACTTGCACCTGCTTGATGCCCTCCTAGCAGAGCTCTATAGAGTTCTCAACAACTCTGTTTCTTTATGAACTCAACATAGAGTTATTTCTTTGCACTCCTTGCACTCCATCTAATGAAGGTTCAACAATATCTCTCCTAAGCTTTCCTGAGGTTAAATCACCTATGTCAATGCACTCCTTGTGGACTATGTGCACTCCTTGCACTCGAAAACTCAAAGATGAGAAACAATTGAAACTCATTCAATACTTCAACAATTCATACATTCAAAACATGAATGACATATATAAGCATAATAATGAAAAAAAATACATAAACACACAGTATGCAAGAAAACCTTCTTTTCTATTATCTCTGTGTGTCTATATAGATGTTTACAAAAACTGGACTGCAACAGAGTCCCAATTCTCTCAAGCTCTCCTAATATAACTCTATCATGAGTTCTACTTATAAGACCTCTCTGAATCCTCCTAAGTCTCCTAATGAAATATGATATAAGATCTCTTTATAAAAGAGGGGCTCTACAAGCTTGTCCTCTCTCACCTAACCTCGTCTATTACATTGAAGTTTCATAAATGGCCATCTAGTCTGAATTGAACCTAGAGCCATCAACCTGTCATCCATTAAAGGTGACCTTATATTCTACTTTTTCAGAGATATGGCTTGGTTTTAACTCAATCTTACAACATGAATCCATATAGGATTATATTTCAAATTTAAAAAATGGGAGGATTAATGCCTCTCCCTCTCTGAAATGCATGCTGATGTGCTAGAATGATGGCGCATTGTTGAGGTGGAGCGATGCTCCTGCATCATAATCTACTACTGGGAATATCATGAGCTCCTCTTCTCCAGTGTTGAAATCCTCTTGGATCCCAAACTCTGCCTTGGAGTTTTCCTCTTTCTCCTCTCCAGATATGTCGCTATTGTTGCTGATGTTTCTTCTTGTTCTTCCCTGCTGCTATGGCAGACTCTCTTTTGTTCAACTCCCCTTTTTTGACTGCTTCTGCTGAGCTCAACATCAACTTCCTTATCTCCTCTATCACTCTGTCCAGCTGCTCCAGTGGCTGGCTCTTCTCGTGCAGTCTTCTCGACTGCACATCCTCCTCAAATACATCAAAGGGTAGATCATCCTGATCTCCCATGTTGTTTTATTCTCTTGTGGAATTATCTTTCGACTCTGTTGTTTCATCACTGAGTTGTTGCTCAACTTCCTCCTCTGACATATTGGTTTCTATTAGCTCCTCTGCTGGTACATCTCCAACTTCCTCTAATTGCTCTCCTGGCTGGTAAGCTCCCCCATCTATCTCCAACTTAGCCTGTTGGATATGCCTACTTCTCTCCAGGGTTTCCAGTTCCTCATGCAACTCAACAAAGTCTATGATTTTTGTTTCCTCTTCTCCTGCAGACTCTAGTGCTGCAGTCATTTTCTGTTCAGCTTGCTGGCTGAAAATTCGGAGCAATTCTGTCGAATGCTCTTCTCTTGAAATTTTTATAACTGTCTTCTGGCAGTCATCTGCTAGTTTTGGATTGTCCAACCAATATTCCAACATCCTCAATTCTATCTCCCATTGAGTGAGCATCTCAACTGTGTGCTCCCCTTCTTCTTCTCCTTGGGAAGATTCTGATATATGCTCCTTCATCATGACAGTCACTACTGGATGTCCTTCCTCTACTGCTGCACTTTCGTCATGTGCATTGGCCTTCAATTGGTTGTTTGGTAGGAATTCTTTGATCCCTCCAATAATTAGAATGCTCCTCTGATCCTCCTTTTGGATGGTGAGAATTTCTAACTTCTCATAATCTTCATTCACATGGTCTACAAGCCCACATGAAGCTTCACCTATCAGCACTCCTTGCTGACCTGAACCCACTTCTGATCTCTTGAGACTTTAAGACAGTCTCATTTCTTTTTCCCTACCCACCTAGAAATTTGGGACTTCTCTTCTGCCCACCTGGCAGTTTATGATATAAATTAATCCCATCTCATTGCCCACCTGGTAATCTGAACTTTCAACACTGCTCCCATGGCAGTATACGAGACCTCCACTTGATCTCTTTCCATTGCCCACCTGGAAACTTGAAAGTCCAATTCTTCCGACCTGGTAGTTTATGAGATCTTCATCTGATCTCACGTCCTCCTCATCACTGAGGTGCCTCCCTGTCTCTAGTTCACAGATGTGAATCGGTTCCTCCTCTATGTCACTGAGGTTTTCTAATTCCCTCAATCACCTTCTCAACTCTTGTTGATTCTTTCTGACCAACAACTTTTGAATAGGCCATTTTGCCTTCCTGTTCAGAGGA
>JASDQU011401367.1:15711-26062 GCA_032191745.1 Picea mariana | reverse complement strand
CCATAACATGAGATTTTGTTGAAGTCGAATGTTATGGGGGTCTTACTATGCAACTATTCTAGTTTTTCTATACTAGCCGAAGATCTCTGAATTTGTTAGGCCATCAATGCCTACGAGTCATCGACACTTCTTACATGTGTCCTTGCCTCATCTTAGAGTATGTTCACCATTAAGACTTTTCATCTGTTGTTATCAGCCTCCCCTGAGGGTGCTGTAGTTATCTACACCAGCATATATCTTTAGTTACTATCTTACATTTTGGTTACATGACACGAGCATGGGGCATGCCCACCTCGTTTGTATACAAATTTTATTTTTTCTCCTTAGAGAAAGGTTTGGGTCCCACCGTAACCCCTTTCCCTCCGAAAGATCGCTCTTGCAGTTCCTCTCAACACTCTTCATTACAATGACACTCTCATTATAAGAAACATTGATTTATTTTGGCTATATGTATGCTCCTAAACTCACACAACAGGGGGCATCTATTATCACTGAAATTATATCTGCAACATTGCACACAAATGGTTACACAAATACATCAATGCCAACAACAAGTAGTTCACCTGAAGCACTAAAATGCATTTCAAAAGGAAAAAAATATACAATTGGGAAAAAATTGACATGCACAAATTCACTAAAGGAAGCACGCACACAGTGCACGACTCAACAAAGCCCTCAGAGTGCACAATGTGCCAAATGCGCGACTGTGTATGAGAAAATCCTCTCACTCTTGTGAACGGTACATTTATGGTTCTTGTTGCCCCCCCCAACCACTTATGGACCAACTCCCAACTTGATTTGACCTCCATATATGAGAGAAATCCTAATGGGGGGTTGGTCAAGGACCAAAGGGTGCCCTAAAATGCCCCTTGTTCACACCAAGAACCAATTATATTTTTCCTTGAAGAAATGCTATAAATGAAATCCATGGGTGCACTAAGAAACCAAGATCTCCATAGTATTGTTATGTTGCCTCAATTCTCCCTTGATAATCCTCTTTTATCCTTGGAGTATTTAAACATCATTGCAATAGGCCATTCCACTTACCTCTTGAGGGAAGAGGCATTGATTTTCTTCATCATTTGCCATTTTTCTTCCATTGTAAGAAGATATCTCCATTAGGGAACTCAATATCCCTCCCAAGGAGGAAGAGGGGACCCATAAGTCCTCATTTTTCTCTACGGTGTTTTGCCAACTAATATAGTTATCCATTGGTGGCATTATCTTGGTCATTGGTTGATTGTTTATGGTTCTAAGTTTCTTATGCATTCTAGTTTATATTTTCTTAGTTGTTTTAGTTTGATTATTTGTTTATTACATGTTTTTGGTTTTTTTAACCCAATCATGAAGTTTTTTCTTGTCTAGCAGGCCCAACTAGGCATGCAAGTGTCATTGTTTTTCTCACCCAAGTGACAAAATGGACACAACACAACCCACATATATGCCCTTAGGGATTTTTTTAAGTGATTTTTGAGAGGTATTTTGGGGGAAAAGTCTAGAAAGAATTAGGAAAGGGTTGGGATGTGGAACTATTAGCCTCATGATCCTAAAGTTCTATAGTCTAAGTATTTTCTATTTTAAATATTTTTAGAAATTAGTTTATTCTAGTTTGTTAGGATAAGGACACCTAGCTTCTATGTAAATGATAACTATTATAATGTGATTATGTGATTGGTTGTTCCCCTAGATTTTAGTTTAGAGTTGAGATATATAAACAAGCTCCTTCTTCAAGTGAGGTTAATAAGGTGATTATGAGTCCTCACTTCTGATTGTAATTACTTTTTCCTTATTAATAAAATTACGTGTATGAGGAAAATTTGTCAAAATGGTATCAGATCCATTGTGAAATTGTGATGGAAGAGAATTGTTGATGGATTGAGGAAGCAAGGAAGACTCCTTGACATCAACCCGGATCTCTTCAAACTCAAGAGAAATGGTACTGAGGTAATCTGTTGATGTTTAAAATAAGGAAAATTTATTATGATTGTTGCGATAAGTTTTTCAATAATTGATTGAATCGTGATTTTTGAGTTGTAAACTTGTAGATCTACAATTTAAAGATTGTAGATTTGTTTAATAACAACTATCTTTCCTGTAAATCTAAGAGATTTCGGAAGATAAATGTGTACACTTTCATTTTTCTTTAGATCTCATAGATGCATTGCTATTTTTTTTTAAAAGGGCTCATTTGTAAACATTGCTTCAAATCATTTTGTCAATCTAGTAATTTAAAATAACTCGTTGTTGGTTTTATTTTGAGATTTCCGGTCTAGTTTCTCAAGTTTAAGCATAGTATTTGTGAATTCGTCAATTTAGAAAAGTGCATGGATATCATATATTCCATCGATGGACTTCATAGTATTGTGATGCAACCCCCCTCCCCTCCTGGGGTTCTGCGACCTCCGGTCTAGGATCTTTCTTTATTCTAAGTCAGATCGACTCTTCATGTTCCTCTTTGAGCCCAAATCAACTATACATAGGCCCCTTTTCCTTCTGTGTGATCCTATCAGATCCGCCTGGTTTCTATGGTTGTGAATTGACTGTTATCAATCTGCCCATCGATCGACGGTTCACAACAATTGTGGGCCACCAACATGCTCACTCTTTACGAAAGAACCATGTCCCTGCAATCTAAAGGTGTTCACTCGATCTCGTTTTGATTGTGCCCGTTGATCTACTGTCCCGACGATATCAACGACTTCAACGCATTGTGGCCTATGAACTAGCGCATTCGCTAATTTCTCCTTTTCTCCCCACAATGATTCCATACTGTCAATTTCCCTTCTCAAATCAACAACAATCATTTACTTCAGGTTTCCGCCTTTAGAAATATCAACTTCTCGCATTCAGCAAGCTCCTTTTGCTAAGCCCCTTCTTCACATGTGTCGGGTTTTTCCCTTATGAAAACACGTGGTTGTGAGTGTGGGAAAGAGTGGTTTGAGACTAACCTTCTTTTCACCCTGCAATTCACCTCCAGCTGCCAAATATCCTTTTCCCAATACCCTGGTTTCGATTGTGGCCCACTCTCATATTTTTAACGTCTAAGCAACTCCTGGCCCCACAATCCTTCCCGTCCATAGATCTCTCACTTTCGTGATGATTAGTGATCAACGACTGCTATTGAATCTCCTCTCCTACCTCTTACGCCTAATATCAGATATACATGATCTATCGACATGTATCTCCCCTCTAAATCAACGATTGTGGGTGATTCCAGCTTTTCGGCCTTTGGGAGTTTCAAATATTAATACTTTCTTTCCCCCATATGGAAATCTTCTAGAGTGGAAGATCTACTGCCACCTATCACCCTAAATATACGGCCTAGATCCCCTCTGTGAATCTGGACTTTGGGAATCTCAAACATCAAACTCTTGTTTCTTCTAGAGGGATTTCTCTGAAATGGTAGATTGTTTGTCACGTGTCCTTCTAAATTGATGGCTCTGCTCCCACTTCGAGACTTTTTCCTCTTGAACCATATCAACGGTCCTTTAGCTCCCTCCTTGATAAACGATCGAGATCTTCTCCAGGTATTCGAACCTTTTCCTCCTCTTCTTTCCTCCAAAGTACTAGATATAGCGTCACGTGTCCACCTTCACATCGACGACTCTCGTCGTTTCTGGGACTTTGGCCTTTGGGGTTCTCAAATCTCAACAAACACAAATCTCTAGAGTGAATCCTTCCAGAGTGTCGGATCCTCTGACACTTATCCTCCCTGATCCAATGAAATGAATCTCCATCCTCAACGTGTCCCCTTGCAGATCAACGATCCACGTTTCTCCTTTGGGATCAATGACCCTGAATGCTTCGAAATTTGATGCTTTGAAAACTTTTCGAAACTCAAATTCTCAAAAACCCCAGAGTATGATTCTCTAAAGTTCACAATTTGGTGACACATGTCCAACACATATCAACAACTATCATCTGCTTCAGATGTTCATGCGTTGACGTTTTCAAACCCTTCTCCTTCGCGTTCTCCCGAAGTGATTTCACCTGGATTTCATGATATTTCGCCACATGCCCTTTCTGTATTTGATGGCCTTTATCCTCTTTGGGTCTTCAGGTTTCGGTAGTTTCAACTCCTGCAAATTTGTTCCTCCTAGAATAATTTCACCCGAAACCTCAGATCTTTCACCACCTATTGCCCTAGACGATGGATGGTCCCTGTTCTATTTGGGACTTTGATAACTTCTCCCTCCTGTGCACACAAGATGTTAAGGCTCATGCACCTTCTTTTGGATCCAAAAATCGTTGGTCGTTTGTGCTTAGATCGAATGGATGGGATCTGTTCTTCTCCTCTGCACTTCCTCTGTTCATTGGATGTAGATCTAATGGTCCAGGCTCCCTTCCACAACTGATCAGATAGTTGCTTTCTTTCCTCCTCCTGATAATTTGACTTCTTCTTCCTTGGAAGATTTTGTCTGTGTTCAAAGGTTTTGGCCTTTGAACTTTCTCTTGTGAACCCGACTATCTTGGGTCTTTCTTACACTTATAAAAGCATTATCTCTTCTGAGCTTTAGGACTTAGAATAAGTTCGTCACCCACACACTCCTTGATTTATCCCTTCTAAGCTTTATCTCCTTGAATATTTTGATATCCCATGCACTCCTTGCGTTTTTGGGATTTCGTCAAACTCAGATCTGAAGATTTCTTGAAAAGAAATTCTTCTCTCCCTCCTGACATTCTCCTTTCTCGATGCACACCTTACAAAGATTCTCTAGAGTGTTCAATAGCTCTATGAGTATCTTCCTTTGATACTCTTCTACCTGGAATCAACAAAGAGTTCTCTCTATGCACACTTGCACCCGCTCGATGCCCGCATGGCATATCTCTACAAAGTTCTTAGCAACTTTGTTTCTTTAGAAACTCAACATAGAGTTCTTTCTATGAACTCCTTGCACTTCAGCTGATGAAGGTTCAACGATATATCTCCTGAGCTTTCCTGAGTTTAACTCACCTCTGTCAACGCACTCCTTGTGGACTATGTGCACTCCTTTCACTCAGAAACTCAAAGATGAGAAACAATTGAAACTCATTCAATACTTCACCAGTTCATACATTCAAAACATGAATGACATAGATAAGCATAATAATGAACACAAATACATAAACACACTGTATGTAGGAAAAACTACTTATCTCTGTGTTTCTATACAGATGTTTACAAAAACTGGATTGCAACAAAGTCCCAGTTCTCTCAAGCTCTCCTAATCTAACTCTATCCTAAGTTCTACTTTTGAGACCTCTCTGAATCCTCCTAAGTCTCCTAATGAAATCTGATACAATATCTCTTTACAAAAGAGGGGCTCTACGAGATTGTCCTCTCTCACCTAACCTCGTCTTTGACATTAAAGTTTCATAAATGGCCATCTAGTATAAGTTGAACCTAGAGCCATCAACCTGTCAGCCATTAAAGGTGATCTTATCTTCTGCCTTTTTAGAGATATGGCTTGGTTTTCACTCAAGCTTACAACATGAATCCGTATGGGATTATATTTCAAATTTTAAAAATGGGTGGATTAATGCCTCTCCCTCTCTGAAATGCACGCTGATGTGTTGGAATGCTGGTGCATTGTTGAGGTGGAGCGACACTCTTGCATCATACTCCACTATTGGGAAAATCATGAGCTGTTGTTCTCTAGTGTTGAAATCCTCCTAGATCCCAAACTCTCCCTTGGAGTTGTGCTCTTGCTCCTCTCCAACTATGTCGTTGTTGTTGCTATTGTTTCTTCTTGTTCTTTTCTGCTCCTATGGCAGGCTCTCTTTTGTTTAGCTTCCCTTTGCTGACTACTTCTGCTGACCTCAACATCAGCTTCCTGATATCCTCTATCACCCTGTACAACTGCTCTAGTGGCTGGCTCTTCTCATGTAGTCTTCTCGGCTGCACTTCCTCCTCAAATACATCAAAGGGTATATCATCTTGATCCCCCATTCTATTTTCTTCTTGTGTGGCATTAGCTTTCCACTCTGTTGTTTCATCACTGAGTTGTTTCTCATCTTCCTCCTTTGACATATTGGTGTCTATCATCTCCTCTGCTAGTACATCTCCAACTTCCTCTAATTCCTCTCTTGGCTGGTATGATCCCCCATTTGCCTCCAAATTATCCTATTGAATATGCCTACTTCTCTCTAGGTTTTCCAGTTCCTCATGAAGCTCAACAAATTCTATGTTGTCTACTTCCTCTTCTGCTGCAGACTCCAGTGCTGAAGTCATTTTCTCTTCAGCTTCCTGGCTGAAAATTCGGAGCAATTCTGCCGAATGCATTTCTCTTGAAATTTTCATGATTGTCTTTCGGCAACCATATGCTAGTTCTGGATTGTCCAACCAATATTCCAACATCCTCAATTCTATCTCCCATTGAGTGAGCATCTCAACTGTGTTCTCCCCTTCTTCTTCTCCTTGGGGAGATTCTAATATCTTCTCCTTCGTCATGACAATCACTGTTGTCTATCCTTCCTCTACTGCTGCACTTTAGTCATGTGCACTAGACTTCACTTGGTTATTTGATAGGAATTATTCGATCCCTCCAATAATCATAATGCTCCTCTGATCCTCCTTTCAGATGGTGAGAATTTCTAACTTCTCATCATCTTCATTCACATGGCCTACAAGCCCACATGAATCTTCACCTATCAACACTCCTTGCTGACCTGAACCCACTTTTGATCTCTTGAGACTTTCAGACAGTCTCATTTCTTTATCCTTGCCCACCTGGAAATTTATGAGATCAATCGATCCCATATCATTGCCCACCTGGTAATCTAAAATTCCAGCATTGCTCCCCTAGCAGTATACGAGACCTCCACTTGATCTCTTTCCATTTCCCACTTGGCAACTTGAAAGTCCAATTCTTCCCACCTGGTAGTTTATGAGATCTTCATCTTATCTCACCTCCTCTTCATCACTGAGGTGCCTCCCTGTCTCTGGTTCACATATGTGAATCAATTCCTCCTCTATGTCACTGAGGTTTTATAATTCCCTCAGCCACCTTCTCAACTCTTGTTGTTACTTTTTGACCAACAACTTTTGAACATACCATTTTTCCTTCCTGTTCAAAGGACATTCGTACCTCCAGTGTACCTTTGCCTCTTGCTGCATCTTCAATGCTAGATGTTCCATCCTTTCTCTTATCTCATTAAGCTCTAGATCCATCTCTAGATTTATTTTCTTCTTGCGGCCTTCTCTTAGACCAACCTCATGGCCTTCAGTAACCATTTCCACCTTCTACCTACCCTCCTAGAAAGCCTATGGATCACTCTACATCCGAGAGAATCTCCATCTTATTTTACAGCTCACCTGGTTGTTTAAATGTTTGCTACTATGCTCGTGCAACAACCTCCTCACAGAGAATTAGTACCCTTCTTCCTTCACCTGCTGTCTACAGGCAAACTTTAACTTCTGATACCACTTGATGTTATCAGATTATCCCTTTCACCGTCTCTCCATTTTCCTGCTGTCTACAAACAAATTTATGGCTCTGATACCACTTGGTATCAAAGTATATCCTTTCTCTTTTCTCTGCTATAGAAATAAAAAAATCTGAGCTCTGATACCACATGATGCATCCCCCCTCCCCTCCTAGGGTTCTGTGACCTCCCAGTCTAGGATATTTCTTTCTTCTGAGTCAAATCGACTCTTCGGGTTACTCTTTGAACCCAAATCAACTATACACATGCCCCTTTTCCTTCTGTGTGCAGATCCTGTCAGACCAGCCTGGTTTCTATGGTCATGAATTGAGCATTATCAATCTGCCCATCAATCAACGGTTCACAAACATTGTGGGCCACCAACATGCTCACCCTTTACGAAAGAAACTTGCCCTCGCAATATGAAAGTGTTTACCCGATATCCTTTTGATCGTGCCCGTTGATCTCCTATCCCGATGAGATCAATGAATTCAGCACATTGCGGCCTGTGAACTAGCACGTTCGCTAATTTCTCCTCTTCTCCCCACAATGATTCCCTATTGTCGATTTCCCTTCTCAAATCGATGGCCCTAATTTACTTCGGGTTTCTACCTTCGGAAATCTCAACTTCTCGCACTCAACAATCTCATTTTTCTAAGCCCCTTCTTTTCACATGTCCTCGGGTTGTTCCCTTATGAAAACATGTGATTGCGGGTGCGAGAAAGAGTGGTTTGAGGCCAACCCTCTTTTCACCCCACAATTCACCTCCAGCTGCCACGTATCCTTTTCCCAATACCGTGGTTTTGATTGCAGCCCACTCTCAGATTTGTAACGTTCGAGCAACTCCTAGCCTCGCAATCCTTCCCGTCCATTGATCTCCCTCTTTCGCGATGATCTATGATCAACAGATTCTATCGAATCTCCTCTCGTGCCTCCTACACACGATCTAAGATATGCGTGATCTGTTGACACGTATCTCCCCTCTAAATCAACGGCTGTGGTTGATTCTGACTTTCCGGCCTTCGGGAGTTTCAACTCTCAATCTTTTCTTTCTCCCATATGGAAATCTTCCAGAGTGGAATATCTACTATTACTTGTCTCCCTGAATCTACAACCTGTATCCCCTCTGTGAATCCGACCTTTGGGAATCTCAAATCTTGAAATCTCGTTTCTTCTGGAGAGATTTCTCCAAAATGGTAGATCTTCTGCCATGCATCCTTCTAAATCGATGGCTCTGCTCCTGCTTCGAGACTTTGGCCTCCTTAACCAAATCAATGGTCCTTCATCTTCCTCCTATATCAATGATCGATATCTTCTCCGGGTCTTTAGACCTTTTCTTCCTCCTCTTTCCTATGGAGTTCTAGATCTGGCGCCATGTGTCCACCTTCACATCGACAATTCTCATCATTTCTAGGACTTCGGCCTTAGGGATTCTCAAATTTCAACAAACAAAAACCTCTGGAGTGAATCCTTCCAGAGTGTCAGATCCTCTGACACCTGTCCTCCCTGATCCAACGGTTATCCAATAGAATGAATATTCATCTTCCACATGTCCCCACATAGATCAACGATCTACGCTTATCCTTTGCGATCAGCGGCCCTGAATTCTTCAGAATTCAACACTTCGAAAAATTTCCAAAACTCAACTTCTCAAAAACTCCAGAGTATGATCCTCTAAAGTTCACAATCTGGTGACACCTGTCCAACCCATATCAATGACTATCATCCGCTTCGACTGTTTGGGCATCAGCATTTTCAAATCCTTCCCTTCACGTTCTCCCATAGTGATTTCACCTATATTTCATGATCTGTCACCACATTCCCTTTCTGGATCTGATGACCTCTATCCACTTCAGGTATTCAGGTTTCAGGAGTTTCAACTCTTTCACATTCGTTCCTCTTGGAGTGATTTCACCTGAAACCTCAGATCTTTCGCCACCTGTTGCCTTGGATGATGGACAGTCCCTATTCTCTTCAGGACTTTGATAAGTCTGCCCTCCTATGCACACAAGATGTTAAGGATCGTGCACCTTCTCTTGGATCCAACGGTTGATGGTCCTTTGCGCTCAGATCCAACAAATGAGATCTGTTCTTCTCCTCTGCACTTCCTCTGTTCATTGGATGTAGATCTAACGGTCCAGGATCCCTTCCACAACTGATTAGATGGTTGTTGTCCCTCCTCCTCTTGAGCTTTTGAATTCTTCTACCTTGGAATATTTTGTCAGTGTTCAAAGGTTTCAGCCTTTGAACTTTCTCTTGCGAACCCGACTATCTTGGGTCTCACTTATGCTTCTGAAAGAATTATCTCTTTTGATATTTAGAACTTACAATAAGTCTGTCACCCACACACTCCTTGTGTTATCCCTTCTATGCTTCATATTCTCAAAGATTTCGATCTCCCACACACTCCTTGCATTTTTTGAATTTCGTCAAACTCAGATCTGAAGGATTTCTTGAAAATAAATTATTCTCTCCCTCTTAGCGTTCTCCTTGCTCGATGCACACCTTGCAGATCTTCTCTAGAGTGTTCAACAACTCTATGAGTATATTCCTATGATACTCTTCTACCTGAACTTGACAAAGATTTCTCTCTGTGCACACTTGCACCCACTCGATTCCCACCTGATAGAGATGTATAGAGTGTTGCACCTATTTTTCCACCTAAATGAGAAAAATAATGGTGCTTATAAGCCCAGTTGGGTCAGCTAGGCAAGCCAATAGTAAAGGAAAGGGTTAGAAAGATAAATCATAAAAGATAAACAAAAAATTAAACTAAGAATGATAAAAACAATTAAACTATAGTGCATAAGAACATAAGAACAAGGAACAAACAAGACTCATGCCACCAATGGAAAGGATTGTATTAGTGGAAAGAAAACACCGAAGAGAAAGGGAGACTTTAGGTCCCCTCTTCCTCCAAGGGAGGGCTCTTGGACCCCCAAATATT
>JASDQU011401367.1:0-15611 GCA_032191745.1 Picea mariana | reverse complement strand
ATGACATATGATCCAACAATCTCCCAAGTAATCAAACCATTGGCATCAATGACAAACCATTGGCATCAATGACAACATGATCCAACACCATACTCTCAGTCCATCTTGATATTTCCTTTCAAACACCCTTATTTATGAGAATTCATCCTCTTTTGTTTGGATTTTTTGACATTTGTCCTTACTTTGCAATTTGTCCTTCACGATTTGGAGTCAATTTGTCGTTTTCTTCTCGTTTATCTGAATGAGTGAAAACTTTGTAAGGAGTTTCAAGGGTCTTTTGTACTTTTCTTTCTGATCTTTGAGTCATCTTGTCCAAGCTCTTTCTCCTTCCTTTTGAGTTTTTGGCTTTATGTTTCTTGTTTGATCACAACAAGGGTGTCTTTTGGTTTATGTGAAGTTTTCTTAAATCTCAGAACTCTTGAAGTCCGATTAGCATAAGAAGCTTTACATCTACAGGTTATCAGTCACATACACACATTTTAGCATTGCATTGGATTCCTTATTGAGGACTGTTGCATGAGGTCATTTCATCTTGGTGTTTGACAGTGAAATGAAAATCCTTCTCCTTCCCTTAATTAGATATTCATTGAAAGAAAATATTTCTTATCATTTCTTATGCATGTTTTGGGAACTGAGTCATAATATCATCATTTTTCACTCTCATACACCTCTGAGTAAACAAAAACCACTAAAATCAACACTTAACTAAAATTTATCAGACTTTTTACATCTTTGTTAGCAAACCTACATTAGTTTAAGGTGTAGGGCTTTGGAATAAGGTTGAAAGGATAACTTTCCAAAGCTATCAAACAAACTTATCATCTTGCAATAGGGAGAGAAAATCCAATTGTCGTATAGGCTTTCTAGGATCCCCCTCTCACACAAGGGTTATGCATGAGGTCACATTCAGGTGAGTTACAAATATTATCCCTCCGTGGTTCAATTGTTTGTAGTGGTCGGATCATATATTGGGGGTAACTTGATGGTATACCCACGATTATGTGTGAGAGCCTCTCAAGTTGATTTCAGACTTGTTATCCTGCCCATACGTTCGGATCGGACTGTTGACTGTACCCACCCAGGGGTTGACTACGTGTTGGTGACCTTAGTAGCCATAATCTTTAGGGTCTCACACAAGGTGATGGTGAAGGGAAGTCTCACTGTACCTAGAACAAATGTTGGTCAAACTCACTCGGGCTCCTTGGAGTGTAAATCCACAATTACTACGTTGAAGCTTGCACCAAGGCATAAGTCCATTAAGCAGGTCGCCAATGTAACTGATCCACTCGCTCTATGCCCGCCCCTTCCTATTTTCATCTCACGACGTTGGATTTCATCACCAACTAGTGGTTTCATTGTGGGAAGGTTTTGTTTGATTGTTTGCTTCTCAAATTCATAGCATGTGTTAGCTGTGTTACTTAGTGGACCTTAGGTCAAGTCAGTGTTAATGGCCTCAAATCCTAGGACCAATGGAGGAACCACTTAACCTGGGGACCCTTATACCTTTCCTTTGTTTGGAAACTTTGGTCCTCCATACATTGCCACACCGAGTCTTCCGGGACTCACCATCGGATTACCGATTTGGTTGTTTCCCACTCCGGCGATATCGAATCCTCCTAGTGCTTCAAATTCACCTAATATCTTAGATGTCAGTACACCACCCACACATCAACCTCATGTCAAATTTTCTCCTTCTTCACCTATTAAGTCTCCTTCCCTTTCTCCTTCTTCACCTAGTGAAAGCTCTAAAGCAAGTAGCCAGGTTGATCAGAAGAAGAAGAAACAGAAAGAGAATAAGAAGAAGAGCTCGAAAAGGACCAAGGCCCCAACAAGATCAGATGTTGGATCCAAGCAACCAGTTATTGTTAATAGTACTGGGAGTGTTGATGAGGTTAGCAAGATTAAAATGAAGAATCCGAAACCCAAATTCCCTTGCAGTCTTTGTAAGGGTGACCACTTTCTGAGGGATTGCCCTGGTATTCCCAAGGTCTTAGAAATATGGTACATCACATCATCGGACTCTGTTGGTCATGCCGGTGATACCCCATCAACTAGTGACGTTAAGGTTGGTAAGAAGAAGACAACTGTCAAATTTTCTTGTATGTTATGCAAAAATGATCATTATTCTCACCTGTGTCCTCATATGGACGAGGCTTCTTCTCTTTTGGAAAAACTTCAACTTCCAAAAGTTTTTCGTAAGCTTTCCCCCAACCCATCATTAGTTGATGGACTGGTCAATCTGGTTCCATCCCCAGTCAGTTCGGTTGATCAGGTGGTCAATCTAGTTTTCTCCTCGATTGAACCACAAACCCAAGTAGTTGATCCAGTTCCATCATCGATCAACCCTACTCTTCATCAAAAGAGTGTAACCCAAGTAGTCGACCCATTTTCAACCTCGGTCGACCGCAATCTCCCATTAGAGAGTGACACCATAGCAGTCGATTCATTTCCACTCGTCGACCCCATTCTCCCCTTAGAGAATGAAACCCAAGTGGTCGATCTGGTTCTGTCATCGGTCAATCCCACTCCTCCTTTGATGAGTGCCAAAGTGGTTGATCCAATCCCTTCCTTGGTCAGTCCCACTCTTCATCCAAAGAGTGCCAAAGTGGTTTATCCGGTCCCTTCCTCGGTCAGTCCCACCCTTCCTTTGAAGAGTGCCTGCATGGTTGATCCGATCCCATCATTGGTCAATCCCACTCTTCCTATGAAGAGTGCTTGCATGGTCAATCCGATACCATCATTGGTCGATCCTACTTCCCCTCTAAAGAGTAAACCCGATACTGCCCACATTTTTCTCGTTGATACATAATCTACTGTGCTGGGGGCATTCCTCCTTCTCCCACGAAACCCCCTCCAAGCAATGATGCCATCCTTTTTGATTGGGGTGCACTAACTGGACCTCGTCTTCCCTCTCACATTACTTTTCAGATTACAATACAGGTTTGTGGTTGGGACGTTCCTCAAATGCTAATAGATGAAGGTGTGTCTGTTAATATTTTGTCTTCTGTTTCTTGGCACGCTTTGGGTTGTCCTCAGCTTGCGTTGGTTACACAGAATCTGTTAGCTTTTAATAGAAGAACTAGTCAACCTTTAGGGACCCTTCCTCAGTTTCCGGTAACTGTGGGAGGGAAAACTATCTTTATTGATGTCATGGTAGTCCAAGACCCCTTGGATTTCACTTTAATCCTTGGGAGGGATTATGCCTATTCCATGAAAGCTATTGTGTCCACTCTTTTTCGTGTGATATCTTTCCCTCATGATGGAAGAATTGTGACTATTAATCAACTTTCCTTCATCGGTCTTGAATGGATTACCTCCCTAAATGGTTCGTATATGACGACATTATCTCCCTCGCTGTATGTCAATTATGTGGCGTTATCTCCCATGACTTCAACTTCAGATGACTTGGATCCAGTAGTTGACATGGTGATCTCTTCGGTAGGGTTATTGGAGCCTGATCTCCTTACCCCTGTCGCGACCCTCAACGTGTGTTCCTTCCAGAGTGATTTTCTTCCATCCAGTGAAGATCTCCTGGAAGCCATGACCAAGTTTTGTCCCTTGACATTGTGTTCTTCTAGAGCGTTATTTTCTTGGAAGCCATGATCAAGAAGAGTCCACGAGCATAGTTTTTCTCTCTGTGGAAAGCTCATTAAAAAATGAAACAGAGGCCTTGAGCATAGTCTTCCTCTCTGTAGCAAGCTCATTAAAAAATGAAACAGAAGCCTTGAGAATAGTTTTCCTCTCTGTAGCAAGCTTGTTAAAAAATGAAACAACAATCTGGGGATTGAACCCAGGGCCCTGAGCATAGTTCTTTTCCTGTGTCAAACTCGTTAAAAAATGAAAATAGTCACCTCTCCTGTTAGGTCGATTCTTTCGCCATAACTCGTAGATGTCAAGTCGAGTCTTTCATTAGCTCTCGTATTTGAACCTCATTTCATCCACCTATATCCTTTTTCTCCATCTAGTACATAAATTGGTGACAACCTCAACGTCGGTGAATGAATTGAAGCTTGGAGGGCATGTCTCCAGCCTTTGATGATCATTCTGGAGTTAAATCACTAGCTTTCAAGCTGGGGGAATACTGAGCTTAATATTTGTTCTTTCTCATGCTCGTAAATACATGAGAATGCATCTGGGTAAACTTTTATCTCTTTTTCAGACCTGCATGGATATACGAAAAAGGAACCCCCTGGAGTCGTCTTTGAGCTCTTTTCAGACTCTCTAAACATGAAAACATTGCCGAGTGATCTTGCTTCCTTTCCCACTCATTAAAAGGTTTGAAAGGGAGTCTTTCGAGTGATAATTTATCTCTTTTTCGGCCTCGCGAGACTAAAATTACGAAAAAGGACAACATTGGAGTCGTCTTTAAGTTGTTTTCAGACTCTCTAAATATGAAAAACCACCAAGTTTACCTTCTATGGACTTGTTAAAAAATCATACATTGAAGGGCCCATATGGGATCGAACCCTTACTTCTTCCAATTCATTAACAAAGGAAGAAGGACTTACCGAAGGTGAGTCATATTGAGCATGTGTTACCCTTCTCGAGCTCGTTAAATTAAAAATAGGTGCGCGTCTATCTGGATGGGGGAAAAATTGAAAGAAGCAATCTAAGCAGTTTTGAGAACACTACCAGTAACTCTTACGATCAACCTTGAACACGACACTTTGTCTTTGCATGCATTTTAATCCGCTGAACCTCTGCACTGAGCCAATCCTTTGATTTTCTTTTACTCCTTTGGGTCACCTGACGAAAGTCACAACATCCACTGCATCATCAAGATTTGGTCCATGTCATGTTTTTGCTTTTGTGCCTCAATGTTCAAGGGAAGTATTTGCCTCGGGAGTCAGCCATCACAAATATCCTGTTTCAATACCTGTGTCATTCCATGTTCATTTGATCTACCAATTACATCTCTATGATTGTTTCATGTCATTTATGGGGGATACATCAATGCCCTCCTTCGACGAGTCTATTCTTGTCGACTTCAACACATTATCCGGGAACTAGACTTAGAAACCAGTTAGTACCTTAGGACCTGCATGCCTCAATGAAAGGCCTCCTCATGTCTGAAAGTTGGTTTACATCATTGACCTCTGATCGGATGATTCCACGGATGTTCGGCTTCTGCTCATCCATTCACATTCGTTGGAATGTACTACAATACCTTGGGAATCATTGACATCAATGGTGATCTCCCTCGTGCTTGTTAATGGTTTACATCATTGACCAATAATCAAGTGGTTTCTACCATGTTCGACATCAGAACACTTATTCGCATCATTATATTCATACTGCATTGGGATTGGTAAGAAGACCCTGGGTTGAGTGTCATCACTCTTATGTATACTTTTCCTAGGTTGCGAAGGAGTTCTTTTGAACTATGACACATATACTGTCACATAGATCCACTTTGTATTGGTTGTGGCTATGTCTTGTCGTCTTGTAGATCCATTGTGTATTCTTCATGTATACGATCAGTTCAGGTCATAGGAGTATAGATCCACATTGTATCTACAGTGGATATACCATTTTTTCAATATAATTATGGATCCACAGTGTATTTTATAGCGGCCATATGTAAAAAGTCTTTATCACTCAAGCATAGGTATGCCTGCCTTGGGTTTGAAACATGTCATAATATTTGTTTGATGTTTGTGTGCAGTTTTTTCCGGTCTCTCTGCATCCATACCCTTGCTCGAAAAATGTCTACAAAGTACTTCATTCATCATTGTCTTCTAACTTCATACTTTGGGGGGCAATCTATTACACCTCAAAATTACTCACTTCGATAGTGTCGCAAGTGTCATCATTACAAGTGTTGTAAGTGTCACATCTTGTCTACAAGTGTCGCATCTTGACTATAAGTGTTGCAAGAGTCAAAAACATCATACTTCCATCTTGGATATGTCGTGCCTCTAATGACATCATGAAGACACTTAAGACACCTCAAAGGTTATTTTGGAAGAAGAGAAATCACTTGACGGGAAGTACAAGCCTTTTGACATTGAGAAAACCACAAAAAAATGGATTTTGGAGAGGATCGCTCCCCTACCCACTGTCAGGGAGTGTTGCTGCTCCCTGAGCCTCTTTGGGGAAGTGCTTGAGTGCCCTTTGCACCCTTTTGGGGGAGTTCTACCCTTTTTTTAGCAAATTCTAGGTTTGTTGAGGCAAATAAGGGAAGAATCCCTCAATTCCTTAAGGTAGTTGGATTCAAATATATGGTCAAGGCATGATCTTAGGGGAGATCCTCAAATGAAGGAGAGGAATCCTCAACTCATCCCAAAGATCTCTCAAGTGGCTGAACCTCTCCAAGGTTATATAAGGAGGCCTTCTCATGGTGAAAGGCACAAGGAAGATTGAGAATTATACCTAACTTATGATCTCATAAGAAGGTATTGACAGCGAAGACTAGAGATTGATACCAAACTTATGATCCTATAAGTGGTATTGACAGAATAAAAGGGAGATATGAAACTTATGATCTCATGAGTGAGATGCCATCAAAGCAATCAGTGGATATTACTTGAGAAAAGGGGTTGGACAAGGAGAACTGGAAGAAGTTGTTGCACCTTCATTCAAAGGATTGTAAGTATCTTTACTTGTTCTCATTAATAATCAATGCTTGGCCTGTTTCTTTCAAACTTATGCTTGTTCCATATGAGTTTGTTTGCAGTAGATGGATCTATGTTTGAGCTAATCTCAGTAGAGTAGGAAGTCCATTGTATCTTTGTTTGTCTTACAGGATCTATTAGGGAGCTCAGGATCGAAGCTCAACAAGGACTTTGCAAGGAGACACGTCGCTAATAAGGTACATATATTTCTCCTTCTCTTTCATTCATTAGCTTGATAGGATATAAAAGGAAGTCAGTGTACATGTTAAGCACTTTTCTGTCTTGGTATTAGGAGTCTAGATACCAAGAGGGAATCCACTTGTCCACAGGGGGATTCACCTTCAACAATGGCCTCAAAAGATTTCGATATAGTTCTATACGGTCACTTTTTCACGTAATCTGGTTGGACCCCCATTGTGATCTTGTGGGATCTCTTCTTTAAACTTTTTGTGACTACCAACTGTGATATTGGTGGCTTCTTTAGAGTGAAATCATGGCATTCTCTGGTTATTAAACCCTATCATTGTGATTCGTGGAACCTTGGAATTTCAAATATCATGATGGCAAGGTTATTTGTGAGGTGTTTGTTGAGCACATCGTAGATCAGATCATTTAGATCAAATCTCTAGGCATATATACCTTTCCTTCGCACCCATTAATCTCACCACCACCCTTTTTTTGGAGATCTCCCAAGATAAATCGAGCTTAATGGTATTGTATTTGTCCCAAAACCGCCACTTGCCCATGTTTTTTTCATAGTTTATTCTTTATTATGGTTAAAAAAAATAAAATGTCATGCCATGCACTAAAGGACGATTTTGGCTCAGCTTCCAAAAAAAATTATTTAAAAATATATATACTTTTTGAGTGAAATATAAAGCACTTCATAAAGTATAAGTTTTAAAGTTTGGCTTATGGAGTGAGAAGAAGTTGTGAATTTATGTAATTTTTGGAGTGATAAGAGATTAACGTGGAGTGATGAGTGGATTTGATTATGGTGTTCAATTTAAAGGGAGACAATTTTGTATTAAAGAACTTGAGTTGTCAATTTTTGAGAAATTTTACTTCATATTATTGAAGACTTTACTACTTCATGGGGGTACATCTTTACTACATTTGTAAAGATTAAAAGTGTTATAAAATGATCAAATTTTAAAATTTTTGATTGTAACCTTGAATCGTAGAAGTTGAGAAGAGTCTAGTGAAATACTCTCTCAAAATCCTATTTCAAAGAGACTTTTAAAGGGTCAAATCCAAGCCCTTAAAAGTGATCTTTTTGCGTGGATTGTGTACTCTTTCTTTACGGTTTCTTGTGTATCTCTTTTGGTGTTTTGAGGATTATTCAGTGTGGTGGTGTGATCATTAACTTGAAATTTTTCAATAAGGAAATATACCATCATGTCTAAATTAATCAATCTATTCATAGAATCAGATAAGTTAGATGGACCCAAGAATTACAAATCTTGGAGTCAGCACATGAATAACACTTTGATTTATAATGAATTATGGTGTGATATTTCTGATGGTGATACTGCTCCAACTAAGCCAACCGATGTTGTTTCTTTAGAAAAATGGAAATTAAAAGATGAAAAATCACTTTCTTTATTGCGCTCTTCTGTAACTGAACACATGTTTGTACATATTGAGAATTCCAAAGATGCATGGTATGCTTGGAATCAATTTAAGAAAATTTTTGATACTCATGTTGCATCTCGAAGAGTTGGTCTACAAATGAAATTGCTTAAACAAAGGTTAGCAGATAATGGTGATGTATTATAATACATTTCAAGGATTAAGAAAATTCATCAGAAAAACATCAAGGGCAATTTTCCTAAACTTGAAGATAGTTTTTGGGTCTCCATTGTGATAAATGCCTTGCCTCAATATTATAAGAATTTTCTTGAGACTTTGCAAATAACTGATAAGTTATCAACTGTGACCTTTGATTCACTTAGTGAATTACTGGATCAACATAGTAAATCATTTGGAAAACAAAAACAATTAGGATAATATCTTCTTTTCACTAAAGATGAAAGTTCTAAAGGAAGAGGTAAACAAAATTTTGGAAATTTTCAGAATCATTCTTCTAATCGAGGTCGTGGTCAAGGAATAGGTCGTAGAAATTTTAATCAACAAAATTTTCAAAGTAATCCTCCCAATAATAATGCACAGTCATGAAGAGGCAGGAATTTCAGTCAAGTGATATGTAAGAGATGATTAAATATGGGACATTATGCATCAAATTTTCTAACAAGCAATGATCAATTGCAAAATTTTAAGCATACATCAAATTCAAATTCTCAACAATCAACTCAATATGTAGAGGATCAATATTACCAAGATGATCAATATGAATATGTTTTCACAACAATTCAGCAAGAAGATTTATTTGAAAATGATTGGATATTGGACACAGGGGCTACTCAGCATATGACTTATCACAGAGACTATTTTTGGAATTATCAACATGTTCAACTAAATCTCATCTATTTAGCTGATGATACAACTCATATACCTCAAGGAAAAGGTTCAGTGAAATATTTTCTCCATGAAATTGGTGAAAAATGGATTTCAAATGTTTGGTATGTACCAACTTTTAAGAAAACATTGTTATCCTTAGTCACAATCTGACAAGATGGACATCAAATCATCATGCAAGATGGTTTGTTCAATATTAAGTCAGAGAAGGATAACTTGAAAAAAATAATGTCAGGATATGAAGATGGAAAATTGCTTACAATTAAGGGAAAAGGTATCCCAAGAAAACATGATGTTGCAGCAGTAGTGAATTCCGAAATGTCTTCATTCATATTATGGCATTTTCGATTTGGTCACTTAAACTTTGATAGTCTCTTGAAACTTAAGTCCCAAGATTTGGTAAAGGGTTTTCCAACTTTCAAGAGAGAAAATTCTAAGTGTGAATCTTGTATTTTTGGAAAGCAAAAGAAAGAATCTTTTCCAACCAGCTCATGGCGAGCAACAAAGTATTTGTAGTTGATTCAAAGTGATATATGTGGTCCAATGGAATATTCCTTTGGTGGATGTCAATAATTTATATTGTTCATTGATGAATACACTAGAATGACATGGGTGTAATTTTTAAAGGAAAAGTTTGTATCTTTTGAAAAGTTTGCAAATTTTTAACACATGGTTGAAAATGCAACAAGAGAAAAGGTTGCATCTTTGAGAATAGATAATGGAGAGAATTCACTTCAACTAAATTCAATGATTATTTTAGAGACAATGGAATTAAGAGGAAACTCACAAATTCCTATACTCCACATCAGAATGGAGTTACTGAAAGTATGAATAGAAATCTCATGGGCATGGCTAGATCTATGATGCAGTTTAAAGGGTTGAGCATAAAATATTGGGTTGAAGTAGTCCATACTATTGTTTATCTCAGAAATCGATCACCTACATCATCTTTAGATGTTAAAACACCTTATGAAGCTTGGTATGGTTTTAAACCCAAGGTAAATCATCTTAGGGTTTTTGTCTCAACATGTTATTCTTTAGCTCCTAAGGAAAAGAGGACTAAATTAGAAACCCAAAGTATGAAGTGTATCTTCATTGGATACTCTGATGAAAAGAAAGGGTATAGGTTGCTTTCAGATGGAAAATTCATTATCAGTAGAGATGTAATTTTTGATGAAACTAAAAGTAAAATTTTTGATGAGATTAATCATCTCCTTAGTCATTTAGAGAAGAAAAACACTAAGGGTAAGGGTAAATGTAAGTTGAAAAAGTCAAAGCAAACATTTTGGTTGGAAAAGGAATTTGTTTCTTTAGAAGACATCTCTTCATCAAAAATTTCTTTTGAGTCATATGATAATCAAACTATAAAAGACTCATCTGATACTGAATCTTCAAAAGAATCTTCTCCAACCTTAGACACCTCAAATGAAAGAAGAGCCTCATTTTTTGAAAATCCTCTTTTTAATAATAATAATGGTGATTCATATCCACAATCTGCTCAACACAAGAGGCCAAAGTGGGATGAACAACTTCTCAAATATGTTCATTCAAATGAAATTAACAAAATAGGAACTAGGGGATCTTCAAGATCAAAAGCTAATTTTTCTCATGCTTCCACTAAACCTACTTCTTTTGTTGAAGCAATTGGACATAAAGAATGGCAGGAAGCAATGATTAATGAATACGATTCAGTACTTGCAAGTGGGACTTGGAACTTAGTTGATTTTCCACATGATGTTAAGCCCATCGATTGTAAATGGGTTTATCGAGTAAATTACAAGCTCAATGGTAAAATTGACAAGTAAAAATCAAGACTTGTTGCTAAAGGTATTTCTCAACATGAAGGAATTGATTATGAAGAAACTTTTGCACCCACAGATAAATGGAATACTATCAGAATGGTTATCAATTTGGTTGCACATAATGGTTGGAAATTACATCAAATGGATGTCAAAAGTGCCTTCCTAAATGGAGATCTAAAGGAATATATTTTCATGACTCAACCACAAGGGTTTGAAGCTAAATGACAAGAACATAAAGTTTGCAAAATTGTGAAGGATTTATATGGCTTGAAACAAGATCCTCGAGCTTGGTATGCAAAAATGGATAATTACCTACGAAAGGTGGGTTTTCAGCGAAGTGAATTAGATGATACATTGTATTTTTGAATGCAATATAAGAACATGGTGATACTTGTACTTTATGTTGATGACTTAATCATAACAGGAAATAATGAAGCTCACATCAAAAATGTTAAGGAAGAACTTAAAGCGGGGTTCAAAATGACTGATTTAGGGACACTTCATTATTATCTTGGAGTTGAAGTATCTCAACATACTAATCAAATATTCCTTAGTCAAACTAAGTATGCCAGTGAATTGTTAAAGAAATTTGGCATGGAATATTGTAAACCTTCTCTTACCCCAATGGAGCTGAAATTGAAACTTTCAAAATTTGAAGGGCGAGAATTGGTAAACAGTACAAAGTACATGAAATTGATTGGAAGTCTCATTTATTTGAAAAATACTCAACCCGATTTTTTATATTCAGTCAGTATACTTTCAAGGTTTATGCAGGAACCAAGGGAAAGCCATTGGAATTCAGAAAAAAGGGTATTGAGATACATTCAAGGTACAAACTATTTTGGTCTTCTCTACAAAGGAAACAAAAAATTTACACTTGCTGGATATTCATATATTGAATTTGTAGGTGACATTGATGATAGAACATCCACTTCAGGTTATTTAATGAATATGGGTTCAACAACAATATCTTGGAATTGCAAAAAGAAAACAACAATTGGAAATTCTTCAACAGAGGTAGAGTACATATCATTTTGGGAAGCAACATGTGAGATTGTATGGCTACGCAGATTTTTACAGGATTTTGGTGAAACTTAAAAATCACCAACTAATTTATTGATTGATAGTCAATAATAAATAAAGATGGCCAAGAATCCATTATTTCATTTAATGACTAAACATGTTGACACCAAGTACCACTTCATCAGATCACTCATCATCAAATAAATCATCAAGCCTCAAGTCTGTCCATCTGAAGATCAAACTTCAGATATTTTTACCAAACCTCTTGGTAGAATAAAGTTCACTAAGTTCATATATGAACTTGGTATTTGTAAATATGAACTTTTGGATTAAATGGGGGAATGTTAGCCTCATAATCCTAAAGTTCTATAGTAAAAGTATTTTCTAGTTTAAATATTTTTAGAAATTAGTTTATTCTAGTTTGTTAGGATAAGGACACCTATATTCTATGTAAAGGACACCTATCATAATCATGTGATTATGTGATTGGTTGTTCTCATATATTTTAGTTTAGAGTTGAGTTATATAAACAAGATCCTTCTTCAAGTGAGGTTAAGAAGGTGATTATGAGTCCTCACTTCTGATTGTAATTACTTTTTCCTTATTAATAAAATTACATGTTTGAGGACACTTTGTTAACAGGAACAAATGCATAAGTGTGACATTTTGTGCTATAACAGATTCCCCCTAATGTGTGAGGTCATAAGGGAAAAATGATGGAGGAAATACATTATGAAATCTTATAGGAGAGGATGCATCAAAGTATCCATGGAGTTTCCTAAACAACTAATCCAAAAACAATAATCGTTAGCAAGGATAAAGAAAGAGTGTTTTTTCCAAATTTGGGCATACCCATGCTCAAGAGTGATGTACTCATGGCCGCCAAAGAAAGTACATTGCAAATCCATGGCATATGTAAAATATAGCTATAGTCCATCTATAGTCCATGACCACGAACATTACACAGTGGATCCATGTGATATGAATGAAGTAGCAAGCATGGCCACAAAAAATACACATTAGATCCATTTCAAAGTATATCATAGCCACAAGATACATAGTGGAGATATGTCTCAAAATCAATAATAGAGGATAACTGGGACCAAAGAAATGAACAATACGATTCTCTATGAGTATTAGTCTATGAGGTTGCATCATATGAGTTGGGAAGGAGCAAAAAATACATGGTTCTCGTACTTCATCCAAAGTCTTCAGAACAATCCTTCTTGGTACAAGTCTACCCTATGTGAATAGATGAGTCAAAGTTGAACATAATGAGACATCGTTTGATTACCAGTCATTAAGGTATACTATTGAAAAACCTGAGACAACCCACCAATAATAATAATGGGATTCAAGGTACCATGGTACTATCTAACAAGCGTGAATGAATGCGCTAGCATCAAACACCTAGTATAAACTATTGAGAAGGACAAATTGAGGTATTCTCACTTTCAATAGTGAGGGAACCTGCCATTGATGGTTGCAAGCCCCAAGGTACCAAACATAACTTGAGATCCCTTTCCTAGAGAAAGATGTGTTGAAGTTGGTTGGAGGGAACCCATTGGAAGGAAGGCATTAAGGAATCCTCCATAATCTAGCATGAGGGGTGGCGAAAGGCCAAAAATTTGGAAGAGATCAGACGAAGAGACTGATACTCGTGATGATGAGACTGACTTGGGAAGGCCAACTTGCAATGTCAAAGGCTAATTGCATAATGGCATACACAAGTTCAAAACTCTCCCTTGAACATAACCATGACACATTATGTGACTCAAGAAGAATGACTATAAGATGGGATACATTTTTGACGTAGGAGGCATCAACAAACACTCCATATAGTTGGAAGAATAACCAACTGGGGAAGAAAAACTCGAAGTGAAAAAAGTCTCCTAAAGCCATACTAAACCCAAAATGATGAGATACTGACTCAATATTGTGCTTTGATCAAGGGACACAAGAACGTTTCCAATAAAAGAGATAGATGTTTTCCCATTATTATTTTTTTTTGTCATTTTCATGTTATAAAATCCTGAAAAATAAAAAACAAATGCTATCATAAAATGGAAGGAACGAGTGTCACGAAAAATCAAAATAGTTCCATAGTTAAGGGAACATACCTATGCTCAATGCAAGGAAGCATGTGTAGGATAAGGACACTCAGAGGATTTTCCTTCCAGGGATAAGGTATCGAGTTGCAAAGGCATAAATTGCAAGGCTAGGAACTAATAGGAATGCATAGGCGATTGGTTCAAAAAGAGCATGTTGAAGCCTACATTACGCCTAAAAGCATGAGCAGTCAATATGGAGATGCAGCTAAAAATTAAATTTGGGAAGTAAATATCCCATGATGGTCTTTTTTGTAAGTTTAGTCTCAAGGGCTTGAAAAAGAATAAAACCATACCAAGGAGAACTCTTCTGGTCACTGGGGCCAGAGTATACATTTTTCATACATAGTCTAGTTAGTCCGAAAAAATATTAAACTTATACTAAAATGACATCTATTCGAAACATTTTTAATGAGTGTGATAGATACAAGATCACTCAGCCATCTTTTCATATTTAAGGATTCTGAAAAGAGATTAACTATGGACTCCCTCATCCTTTTTCATAAATTTATCCCCCTGAGCTTGAAAAAAGTATAAAACACAACTTAGGAGAACTCTTCTAGCCCATAGAATAGAGTATATATTTTTTGTTAATAGTCTTTTCTAGTCCGGAAAAGGGGTAAACTTGTGCTAGACAAACATTCCTTCGGGTCCATTTAATGAGTGTACAAGGAACAACATCACTCAACAATCTTTTCAATTTTACGGAGTCTGAAAAGAGCTTAATTGTGGACTCCATAATTCCATTGTGAGAAACATATAAGGGATGGATTCCCATGGGTAATGGCCAGAATAAGACTGAGTAAGAAGCATGAAGCTCAAATGCAACCTCATGGTGGGGATAAATAGGAATCTCAAGCCTAACAAAGATCTTGCAGCATAGGTGACATAATACAAAGGGATTCTAAACTAGGACGCCCATGGAAAGTAGGCTCTACCACATGAATTAAAACACTTCTAAACAACATAGAAGGTTCTGTGTTGCAACTTATCTAGGTCAATCCTAAGGCTGAATGAATCAAGAAATGAATAATGCAAAAATGCATGGAGGGGAAAACCTAACCTATATGTTAGTTTCGAGATCATTACCTGTCAGAACGGATCGACATGGAAGAAAAGGTACCAAATAAAATGTATCCAAAGTACTATATATAATACCTATTATCACTAAAAGTCACACCTAGATTATTGTAGGTGTAAGCCTAATACCCATTAGAATTTGAATAATTAAATCAATTTTATGGTTAGTGGAACAACGAGAAAGAGAGAGAAAGAGGGCAACAGATTGTATGTAGATACATTCCATTGGGAATGGAGTCATAAACACCCTACAGATCAAAATAAATCAAGTTGCATACCATGAAAAAGGGATATATAATTATGAACATAAGAATGGAGTAGGTGACACTAAGCAAAATATTCATCAAGCAGTGATCCTCTCTGCAAAATGAATTAAAAGAATACTTGAACAAAAATCATGAAAGGAGGCAATCATTAAAAATCCTTTGCATCTCATGAAATATCCTACCCATGGATAGCCATTGATATTAAATACCTACAATATATTCAATCAAGAGGATGAAAAA
>JASDQU011401366.1:32690-43041 GCA_032191745.1 Picea mariana | reverse complement strand
GAAAGAAATCCTGGTGAAGATCCAGGTGATCATGTGACGACATTTCACTTATGGTGCTCATCAAACTCGTTAAAGGATGAATCCATTCAATTGCACTTGTTTCAACACACTCTCATAGGGGGTGCCGCGAAATGGTATATCGAGCTCGAAAAATTGAAGTATGATTACTTTAATGACTTGGATATGGTTTTCTTAAACCATTTCTAGTTACTAGTAAGATACAATGTCGACACCGATTTGTTGGCCAAATTCGAGTAGGCGAAAGATGACCATATCTCAGATCACATACGAGAATGGAGGTAACAAAAGAGTTTGATCAAAGTCAAGGTCCCTCCCAAATTTTTTCTCGAGTGGTTCCTAAAGTCTTTGGTTCCTCGTGTGTCCAAATACGTTGCAATGTCTTGGGTTTTCTCCGAAGAAGAGGCTATCATGAGATCCCAACAACTAGAATTGATTTAATATCAATCCGGTATGCTATATGAGATCCTACGTGACGCACCATGGTCTAATATCGACAATAACAAACAAAATTTTGGGCCTCACACTGATGGCATAGTAGGCTCAACACAAAGAAAGTCCACAGATCAGTTGTCTAATCAATTACAACAATTATCGATTTAAAATTTTGTGGCCAACAAAACTCCTAGTTTGGCTACCCCCGTAACCCAAACGGTAGATGTACACAGTGTGCAATCAACAACTCCCAAGAGTAACCAACAAACCGAGGGAAAGAGGAAAGCTAAAAACAAAAAGGTTAAAGGGGATAAGAAGGCTGTAAATAATGTTGGCGAGGGAAAAAATGAAAAGAGAAAAGTGAAGTTTTCGTGTAATATTTGCACAAACGACCACTTAATTCACCAATTCCCTCGCCTTAAGGAAGCCCAAAATATAATTGCACAACAACATCCTACCATGTTGACAAACCCTTTTCCACATGGGAAAAATCTAGCTCAAGTTTCCTAATCGACAAACGCGCCTAGGGTCAGTCAAGGAGCCCCCATGCCTAATACTAACAACGAGACCGCAAAAAATTATATGACGAAAGTCAAAGCTCATCTATCGACCAAGTCACATAACTACGGAACATCAGAATCTGTTGAGAAGGGAAAATAATACTCCAACCCATTGACTCATCTTCAAATTAAGAAGCTAGTGGGAGAAACGATGACTCACATCCCTAAAGGTGTGTTCAAAAGGGCTTTGTTGAGGAAAAGATATGAAATGATCTTACTCAAGCATTTTCATATCTTGCTTGGCTAAGTTAAGATAGACGAGAATATTACCCTATGTTTGTAGACTCAAAGTTTGTTTCCTAATCCACAAGTATTAGTTACAAGGGCTTAGGATGATTTTGTATAAATAAAAGATGGTGAAAAATCCAACATTTTATATAATTTTCTGAATATAACAGATGCAAAATTAAATGTGGAGAAAAAATAAAAAATACCAAGTCACAATTTAACATAGATGAGACAGAATAACAATCGCTTATTTCATTCCAATCAGTCAAAAGAATCATTCTCTTTACAAAAATCACTGAGGAAGTTTGGACCAAAGTCAAACTTAGATGTCCCCGATGAAAACCATACAAAAGGACTTCTGNTTGGAAGTTTGGACCAAAGTCAAACTTAGATGTCCCCGATGAAAACCATACAAAAGGACTTCTGACAGAAAGTAAAAAAATGAACTTTAAAAGTTGGATCAGCTTGCCACAGATTGCTTCCCACTCGACTCTGCACAATATCCTTTATCAATCATGAAATTTAATTCATAAACAGACAAGTCTACATGGACTATCAAAGATAGATCAACACCTCTGAAAAACAAGTGTCTTAATGTTGTAATTCAACCTTGAATCTTGTTGTCTACAATAGGACCCTGCTGTCATAAAAGAGAATTAGGCTTTCAATGAATTAAAGAATGAATGAAAATTGAACTATCTCAATAAAACTCAAGAGCAGACCTTAGTATGCTTTCTCCTTATATTCTCCTCCTTCTCTTTTTGCCTTTAAGCAATCAAAATTAGTTGAAGTAGTTAAACTACCTCTTTTAGTTAAGTTAACTAAAACTCAACTAAATTTTAGTTTAGGGGAAGAATTAATATAATAATAATAATGTTCTTTAATAAATAATAACTAGTAGCTGGGACCCCTTGTGACTCCCTTTAGTTTCTTAACAAAAATAAACACAACTAGTCAATCAATCAAACACATCCCTCCTTGTGGCTCCCATCATCATTCTCATAATTTGAAAATTAAAATCAATGATACTTTAAATCATATCAAAAAAATATAATATCCAAAATATCCAAAATTAGTATGTTGTCCAAAAACTTTAGCAATCAACTGTTCTCAACAATCAATAAATAAATACACTCAAAAACCATATTTGCCACTTTGGGAGGTAATTTTCATTGTTTTGTTGTTGTCTCCCTTTGATTTCTCTGAAATGGCCTTAGGCTGTGTGGATCTATTAGTCTTAATCTCAATGATAACATGAGAGCAATCATCTCTCAAGTGAATGCAAGATGAAACGGATTTAGCGGAATCACTTGAGGGAGAGGAAGGGGAAACAACAACATTTCCTTTATCATGTGCATGGTGGGCTTTGGTTTTGAGCCTCTTGCTTGTGTGAGAAGACTGTATAGGTGAGTGTGCAAGGGAAACTTGGACAATTGGGTTAACCAGTGGGGGAGGAGCAGGTAGAGACAAATTGGGCCAGCCACAATGTTGGGAGACTGTCGGGTGAACAATCTCTTTCCATCTGTCATTTTCAGGCACTTCAGGTTGTAATGAAACATGAGGGGGAACTGGAATACCAGGGACATGTTGGGGTTGAAAAGGAGGCCTTTATGGCCTAGGTTGGACTACTCCTTGTCCAATCCAGTTGAAAAATCCATCTTGGAAGAGTTGGTTCAACTCTTGTGTATCTGCATCAAAATGTATCGAAAACCTTGGCCTTCTAGGGCCCCTATTCCAATTTCCTCTTCCCATGTTATTCCGGCCATGGATTCCTTCACTGAAGAAGCTCATTCCTGTATGCAACATTTATTAGCAACTAGCTTATTAAACAAACCATACATGACATCTCTTTAAATATGAAACAATGTTTGGCTCAACAACACATCAGAGTCATGCAATCTAATCCATAAAAATTGTTTAATACTTTTCAATGAGCAGGGGGTGAATAAGGGTTCTGGGATATCTGAGGGATTGTATTGAGCAAAAAAGTGATAAAATGAAGGGGAGTAGATCATGATTACTACTCAACAAATCATTAAACAATCAACTGTATAGTAATAACAAAACATATCAATTGTAACTCATCTCTTTGTCATCCTTCAATTGCTATAATACATAGTTTTCATTTAATTCTAATTTAATTATAAGAATAGGGCGTGCAAAGTGAATCTAGAAATGTGAGGGGATTCTTAATGTGTGAAAAAGTGAGATAATGGAAGGGAAGTTAATGGATATTGTTCATAAAACAAATTAAGTAATCAATAATCATAACTCTGTACTAAAATCAATCCAAAAAATACCAACACCATACCAACAATTACTGTGTATCGAATTATTCGATGTTCCAACATTTAAATTTCCCAAAATTTCTCAATTCAAAACAGTCTGTGCAATCACACTCATATTCGAAACAACTTTCCATTTCAACAGTCTTGTTAAGAAAATGCTCATCTTTTATTTCCTTGTATTCCCTTCTAAACAAAAACACACAACAATATGTTCGACCTCTATCCCATAATGCATCATTATAATAAAAAAATCCACTGTCTTCCAATTTACAATCGTTGCCCAATTTAAAATATGCACAGGTCCCTTTTTTAAATGCGAACAGACTTCCAAAACATGCCCAATTACACCCAATCTTCAACATATCAACCAATAAGATTTTTCAACAAAACCAAAGTCAACATAAAACCCAAGCCTTATCACTGTTGATATAACCATTAATAATCTGCACTATAATTCAATAATACATGCAAGGCGAACATAACCAATTTCACACAATCACCATCTCCACAATTAGATATAACCTTGATCGGGCCTAGCACAACCACATAGGTATTTCCAATTTCAACCAAGACCACGTTGTAAGAACACAGTGAGTGGAATCATAACAAAGAAAAGACATCCCTCGACTGTGTATAATTTCCCGTTCCCAATTGTAACTCTTCAACAAATTTAATCATAGAAAGACGGGATAGGGAATCAACGAAAAAATCCATAGCCACTCTACTGACAAACCAATATTTGACAACCAAGAAGATTCCTAGAGGAGTAAAGACCATTGGAGATTAAAATCGAGCTATGTTGAAAACAAATGTAGTGACACAATCAAGAGTGCGCTCATCAATATCACAGAGAATTGGAGGTCTTCAAAGACTTATCAACCACAGGAAAAAATACCCTTTGAAATAGACACAACAATAAGCCACAGAGTCTTTTTATTACTCCCAGTTTCGGCAATGGAAACAAGAGTCAACCACAGAGGAAAACAACGATGGGTAGGGTAGAAAAATCTAGTGCACATAGTGTGTTTTACGCTTGCAGAGGAGAGAAGAAGTTAACTAAACAGTGACAGTTATTCAAAAAACACACATAGATATAACCTCTTTGTCCACTTCCTTAAGAGACGAACCATTTGACAACAATACTAGTGAGGACGCATAATGCTGAGGCATAACTTTAATGCCCCACAACCATATAATATATATTAACATTATGGCCACCTTAAGACTGGATCTTGGGATACTTTGGTGAAAGGACAATGAGAATGAGCCCACGACCATGAATTTGGGTTGAATAAATTACACAACAACTGAATGGAAATCCAAATGTGACTAGATAGGGTTACACTCATGAATGTGATGGAACAATCGGCGATAATACATAGAACGAAGCCCTCCACCATTAATAAAAAGCAATATATACCACATTCACTTATTATCCACAGAGACCCACCACGATTTTAAACCGACAGAGCAACCGGTGAATGCACAACATAAACAAAAACCGATTCTTTTTCTTGCAATCCGAAACAATTATAGTCACCACAGAGAGAAATATCACATATTTACATAGTTGAAACTCTCAAGAACACACAAACCCAAGCATTACTGAGCCATTATTGGTTCATGCATAGAGCATAATTCATGGATGGAGTGAAAAAGAAACATACATGTAAAAAAGATCTTAAAAGGTCGAGTTGGCCAAACCTTCTTTTTCCCAGATCCTAAAATGCGGAGCTTCACAACTAACAGGCCAAAAATGCAACAAGGAACAATGGTAGGGTGACGGTTGATAGGGGGAGTATGGAGTGATGTGCATTTATTGATTGTCACTTCCATCTCCTATCCTGTTCAATTTGAAGTACAAGACAACCAAACATTCACCAATTCATTAAACCATGTATTCAATGCTCAAACATTGAAATCTACAACGATATCCCTTGAGTAATGTGCCACCCACAACCATTTAACCTTTGCCATCATTCTCTGTTATAACACATATTGCAACGTTATATGCGCCCAGAATAAATCAAATGAAATCGCATAGCCACTAACCAACCATATAATAGTTAGGACTAACATTAACATCTATTTACCTTTCCATTTGCATATAACCCTTAACATAGTTCAACATAACTTATTTTCCTTTAAGAATCTTTTCATAGGTTTTCTTCCTTTGTTTTGATTATGTTGTCACTAACATATCTCTTGTATATATGTGGCTAGGTATTCGATCACGATGATTTATGACATGGTTAAATCATAGCAAATGTCAATACATTCCCATCATAACAAAACAAATAATGCCTTGAATTGCAAAACATCCCATAAAATGCATCACCTGTTACTATATCAAAAATAAAACCAAGACTGCATTGTCAACCATGTAGGACTGTGTAAGAAGCATCAAAACAACACCAAAAAAATGTGTGATATGTCTATCTTTGAGCCTCCAGTCTACAAGGGGGCCCCACCTACTAGTATTATATTAGTAACATAGATAAATAATAAGGCTTTAGCAATATTTTGCCAATGAAATTCATCGTTGCGATTTTAATCATCAACAGACTGGCGACTCCATAGGGAAATATGTTTCCAACATATTAAGAACTCAGAGTGTCTAGTTTCGCAGACCAAGTAACATCAAATCAAGAATATATAAATCAGAATGATTATTCAACAGGGGGAAGTCAATGGATTTAATGGAAAATGACCAGGAATTTGGGAATAACTCATGGAAAGTGTTAAGTATGAGGGGGTTTATTGATTAATAATACTTTGCAGGAGTGTCGTTGTGGCAAAAATGATCCAACATTTTATTTTGAAAAAAATTGAAATCAAAAGAGAAAAAAGCAAGAAATGTCTTAATAGAAATGAAACAACAAAATTTGAGTGAGTAGAAATTAAATGACAAAAATGAAAAACTACTAAAATGCAAGCAAAATTGAAATGAAAGAAATGAAAACAACATAAATAAAAACTACTAAAATGAAAGCAGAATTGAAAACTACTAAAATACAGAACAATCCAAACAACAATAAACTCTTCAAGTTGGTTCCACGTAATGTTTTAAGTGGGAATTGTTAGTGTTGTAGGAAAACAATCGCTCTTTTAAGTCCTTTATAATGTAAGAGTTCACACCCAGACCAAAAGTGATCTTGAAGGGACCCAACCATAATTTTTGAAACTTTGAATGTCTTCCCCTATCAACATGAGCTGAATCCCACAACAGTACCTTCTCATTGACTTTAAATTTGACATATTTTACACTCTTGTTGAAATAATTTTTAGCAGTCTGTTGTCTTCTCTTTATATTACCCAAGGAAAATGTCCTTTTCTCCTCTAAAGCCAGGAGTGCATTAATCCTTTGTGAAACATCAGAAGAATTAAATTCTTCAACCTGTAGCATTAACCTTAAGGAATAAATTTCTAGCTCAGTAGGAAGAATGGCCTCTTGACCATAAACAAGCTGGAAAGGAGTGCAACCAGTGCTCACCTTGGTGGTAGTTCAATCTGCCCAAAGGGCTTAAGTGAGGAGAGTGTGCCATTGATGAGGCTTATCTTCGATGAGCCTTTTGACAATTCTCACCAGATTCTTGTTGGTAGACTCGGCCTGCCCATTTCCTTGGGGGTAATAAGTTGACGAGGTAAGAATTTTAACCTCCAGCTTAGCTAAAAATTGGGTCAGATTAGCATAAATAAAATCGAGACCATTGTCTGTAGTAATTTTCAAAGGAAGACCAAATATGAAAAAAATATTATTTTCAAGGAAAAAGATCACCTGATCATCTGTCGAATGTTTAAGAGGGACGACTTCATCCCATTTTGTAAAATAGTCTGTGGTTGTCAAGATAAAGACTTGTCCTACTTAAGATGAAGTATTAATAGGACCAATAAAATCCAATCACCACTTTGAAAAAGGAAATTCCAAGAGGACAGGTTGTAATGACATGGCTAAAAGGCGTTCTTTCCCAACAAATTTCTGCCACTCGTCACAAGATCTCTAAAAAACATAAGAATCACAAAAAATTGAAGGCCAATAGTATCCTTTTATGATAATCTTAAAAGCAGTAGTTTTAGCAAAAAATGACCTCCTACATGAATAACATAATTTGAAGAACCATGAGTTTGTTGCAACAGTTTATGTGCTTCCTCATTGTTTACACAGGGAATCAACATACCAGCAATAGATATTCTAAACAATAAGTCCCCTATAATGACGTATCTAGCAAATTTGAGATAGAGCCTTTTTTTTATGAGTGTCTAAGTTATCTGGACATCTTTGATTTTGCAAATAGTAAACCAAATTCTTATACCAAGGATGTTCAGACACATGAAGAATTTGATTATCAATGTAGAACAGTGTTGATAGAGAACTATCATGTTCATCATTTTTTTCACTAGTTTAATCATGCTGAGTTAAGTGAAGGGATAAGTCACATCCCTTGATGGTGGTAGAAGTCATGATAGTTAATTCATGCTCCTGGATCTTGGAAAGCCAATGTGAAAGCTTCCCTGAAAGATAAGTCTGTGAGAGAAAACATTTGACAGAGGGTAAAGGGACTTTTACCAACGTATTCTTACCTAAGATGAAGTGGAGAAATTTTTCAACAGCTTTAACAAGACCGAAAGCATGTTTTCCAATAAATGAATATTTAAACTCATCATCAAACAAACTTTGACTCATGTAAGCCACTGGTTTTTCGTTACCTTGGTCATCACCTTGTATGAGGATAACAGAAATTGCTTCCTCTGTGGCATTAGTACATATCATAAATTCTTTCTCAAAATACAGCTTCACTAGAACCGATGCGGAACTGATTGCTTTTTGGATCCCTACAAAAGCATTTTCGACATCATCTGTTCAAGAAAAGGAATGATCTTGCTTAAGCATATTATGAATTGGTTTGATCCTTACAACAAAATCAGGAACAAACCTACATACAAAGTTAATAACCCCCATAAAATATTGAACCTCCTTCTTGGAAGTGGGAACGAGAATATTTAGGATAGCATCAATCCTTTCAGGATCAATGCTTATTCCTGAATCAGAGACAATGTGTCCAACGAGATTTCCCTTGGTAACGTCGAAAATAGACTTAGAAGGATTTAGAGAATTGCCAAATTTCCTACATCGCATGAGAACTCTTTTAAGATGACCAAAATGATCTGATCGGTTTTTAGAGTACACAGTTAAGTCATCAAGATAGATCTTAATAATATTGTCGATCGAATCGTCAAAATCTATCTACATAGCTCTTTGAAAAGTGTTACCTGCATTGGATAATCCAAAAGGCATACGTTCATAAGAAAAAGTTCCCCAATGAGTAATAAAAGTGGTTTTATATTTATCTTCCCCTTTTACCTTGATTTGATTGTAACCAGAGAAACAGTCAAGTAAGGACATCATCTGTGACCCTTCAACGTGTTGAAAAATCATTTCCATATTAGGTAGAGAAAAGTGATCTTTTATACTAGCCCGATTCAATGCATGAAAATCTATGCATAATCTGATTTGACCAGTTTTTTTCCAAACGGGAACCAAATTAGAAACCCATTCTGAATACTTAACCAGAAAGGTAATCCCATCCTTCAATAGTTTTTCCAACTCCTTTCGAATCATTTCTTCCAGCGTAGGGTTAATAGGTATTTGTTTTTTCCTAACTAGTTTTATGCCCTCCTTGATAAGAATGGCATGTTGTATAAGAGAAGGATAAAAAACACGAAGATCCTCATAAGACCAAGCAAAAACATCTTGAAATTCACCAAGCAGTCTGGCGAACTTCATTTTTTCTTCATCAGAACATTGGGCACCTATTTTAACATTCTTTGGAGACTCGGGTGTTCCAATGTTCAAGGAAATGATTTCACCCACTTTCCTTTTTGACTCCTCTTCTTTATGTTTCTCTTTGTTTCCTACATCACTTGATGAAAATGAACTTTCTAAAGGAGTCAAGCCTTTAGAAATCTTGTTATTTTCCATTGATATAATTTCCTTAGGCTTATAAGGTTCATTTTGAATGAAAGCACATATGCTTTCATCACTAGGGAAGACCTACCATGATTCTATATTGTCAGGGATATGTGGATGATACAGAGATTGAAAATTACAATTAGGTATTTGTGGTAGAAGTTGTGGATTAGGAGAGGATGCAAGCACAACTAATCGATCAGCCATTAAGTTCAATTCCCTTTTAACATGAGTGATGTTGAAAGATAGTAGGTTTGAGATAAGTGCCCAAACGGTTTGGGTATAGTGTTTCATTAACTTGTTTCTAGGAGAGTATATCTTACATACAAGGTTCACAACAAGCTCAGAATCCCCAAAAACTGTAAGGTGACCACAACCCATATTATAGGCATTTTCAATGCCTAACAGTAATGCTTCGAATTCAGTGACATTGTTTGTGCAAGCAAACTCTAACCTATAGGAAAAGTTATGAATTTTTCCCACAGGAGAGTACAAGATAATACCAACTATGTTTCCTTCATTGGAGCATGAACCATCAAAGTGCATATGCCACATCCCATCGTCTAAGTCGATTTGTTCCAAGGTAGTTTTGTCCTCCTTGGTAAAGATGAAATACACTTCTAGGTCCTCCTTGATATAATTCAGATTAGGTTGTGGGACACTTTCTATGTAAGGTGAAATTCTCCCCTCTCCGAGGACTATGATGTTTTTACCATTCCAAGGAATGGATAAGTGTGTCCCATCGAATGAGAGGTATCCACCCGTCAAAGATTTCAAATTTCATCCTAAGATGATCGAGTAGTTACTTACTGGCATATCGATGACCTGAATATTAAGGGTTTTCCTAATTTCAG